>MU173032.1:9062-28901 GCA_016695475.1 Suillus decipiens | reverse complement strand
ATCCAGAAATAGTTCCAGCGCATTCCCGTGCTCATCCAGAAGTCCTTTGGAGCTCTATTGAGCTATCCTGCCCTAGAGTTTGTCCAGACTACATCTGGACTTCACCAGAACTCTCCCTAGGACTTCATCCAAAATTAAGGGGCAATACTCAGGTAAGGGGCACAGCATATGAGCTGAGGCCAAAGCCCTTTATGATCTGTTAACCCTCTGAGCACGTCTCTAACAGACATCAGGGATGGAATTCATGCCCTTCTTAAACATGACCAGTGCAGGGAGGAGCAAAAACACTTAGGCATGGAGGCTGACAATTTGTGTCATTTCTTTGAAGAGGAGCTGACATTGGAGCTTTCAATCTGATTGTCTGAAAGTAAGTGTCATTCTCATTACCAATTCATTCAAGGTTCATTGACAACATTTCTTATTTATAGACGAGTGTTTCCTGATTCCATTACAACAGAGGCACTCACATTTTCTCAGACTTCAGGTGCAATGGTCAAATGCATTAGCATCTTCAGTTCAGTTTAGCAGCCATGCAAAAGAGGCGCTAGACAGGGCTTGTCATATTCCATACATCTGATCTCAGATCCGATCTGATCTGATCAATCCTGCTTCTATCCGGACCACAGATCTGATCCGGATCACCCATCTGAAACCCCTAGCTTCTCGTGTTCTAAGTCCACTGTGCATACTTGCTTCTATCCCCTTTCGGTGATCTACCTGTACTGGTGTCCCGGCTGTGTATATTCTTGTCCTGCTTACTGATCCATTACCTGTGCTTCATATCCGACTTGCATTTGCTGATCCACTGTGCATTTACAGTGGCTCAAAAAAGTGTCCCAATGTTTGTGAATTTTCATCTAATTGCTTTACTATGAGTCAGGGTGTGGGAATATGACTAAGCCATAGGGAAATGTCAGAAAGCCCTGCTTCTCAGCTTCATTATTGGTTATTGTGGCGTGGGAATCCGCTTACACCATGCGAACATATAGACATTTTCATTTGGTGATTCATTGGGACACTTTTTTGACTTTCAGTTTGACCAACACAATCTCTATAATTCTGATACTTTATGTGACCTCCTTTTGTTCTAATCACTTATGCCACTCTTCTGAACATATTATCTGTCAATTTCTGATATTTTTCCCTAGCTATCTTACTTTATCCTGCTACAACTTTGTCCTATAGCTGAAATAGCCCCTAATGTGAATTTTAATAGGCTGTAGGCAATTTCTTGAGTAATTACCAGAGATATTTGATACATCTGAGGTTTGGGGACTGTCCTTGTCATCATAGAATACTAATATTATGGTCTTCAAGTCATTGGTGGCCAACTGAGATATGTGCTTAGAGTCATTATCATATTGAAAGATAGTGTCTTCTCTATTAATCCATGACTCCTACATACTTTTAAGCAGATACCTATCCAAAATTAAAATGGAACACTCTGTATGTATTACCCCCTGTATCTTACAGACAATTTCCATCCCATATAGCCTTGTACCATCAAGTTTCATCTTCCAAAGTCAAGGCTTTGTTTAACTTCTCCTGCTTCTAGTATATCTCTTGCTTTTTCAGAGACTTTTCAGGCTATATGACCCCTTCCTATGTATTTTGGTCTCATCTGACCAGATAACCCAACTTCAGTACTTAATGGTCCAGTACTGATGCTTTAAAGCAAAAGTTTGTCATGTCTTTCTATGAGTCAGAGATAGAAGTGAGTTTTATGCTTCATTACAGCTTTCAAATTGGACACCCTGAGGGGATCACTGACTGTCTGAGCTGGGCCAGTGGTAGAGATATTGTAATTAATGATTTTATAGACTTAGTAGCATTGATAGCCTGCCTAGTCAGAATATGATAAATAAGATATCTGTTGTCATATATTGTGAGCTTTCAAGTTAGCTATGAAATAGCCTAAAAACCACAATATTAGTGTTCTATAATGACAAGGACAGTCCACAAACCTCAAATGTATCAAATATCTCTGGTAATTACTCAAGAAATTGCCTACAGCCTATTAAAATTCACATTAGGGGCTATTTCAGCTATAGGACAAAGTTGTAGCAGGATAAAGTAAGATAGCTAGGGAAAAATATCAGAAATTGACAGATAATATGTTCAGAAGAGTGGCATAAGTGATTAGAACAAAAGGAGGTCACATAAAGTATCAGAATTATAGAGATTGTGTTGGTCAAACTGAAAGTCAAAAAAGTGTCCCAATGAATCACCAAATGAAAATGTCTATATGTTCGCATGGTGTAAGCGGATTCCCACGCCACAATAACCAATAATGAAGCTGAGAAGCAGGGCTTTCTGACATTTCCCTATGGCTTAGTCATATTCCCACACCCTGACTCATAGTAAAGCAATTAGATGAAAATCCACAAACATTGGGACACTTTTTTGAGCCACTGTAGTTAGTGAGGGAATGCAGTAAGACTAGACAATAGAGGCAAGAAACTACTCTGAAGGTTGCCACCATCAGGGGTACTACGGCAGGACAAGATTATCTGAGAGTGAAAATGCAATGGTAAGGGCACTTGTTAGTGATACCAAAATAGCGACAGCAGTAACTGCCAAAGGCAAGCACTAGTCTGTGGTAACGGTCAAAAACAGCGGCAAAGGTAAGAGTCACCGGTAGCGGTCCGAGACTCCATGAATGAAATCAAAGATCTAAGAACAAGAGCTTAGCTCATAGTATCCTGCAGCAACTTATAGCAGTACTAAGTGCCGATAGGTCGAAAGTTAAGGAAAAAACGAAGATAGAATTGCACAAAACAAAGGATTAATACTACAAGTGACTTCTATGGCTACCACAGACAGAGGAAGTGAAGTACGAAAAATATCTGCGAGGCTTTTTAACATAGTGCATGAGCGACCAGGATGGATAGGCGAGTATAGTAGCGAGCGCGCAAGGCAAATGGACTGAATATGTAATCACACTGCTGGGTACTGCAGCACGAGGTGTACATGTAATAGTGCTTGCCATGGGATCAGTTTTGACAGTTACTAAATAATATGCACCAAATGGAGCTAGATGGACTTAGGATGGACATGGATGGATGATGCAGTTCGGATGGTTGGTGTAAAGACTACAATCAAGCTAGGCTGATAGTGAACTACCCCCTAGACTAGTATATGTCGAGTGCTTGCCTAGCTGCTATTCTTGCAGTGCAAGAATGTTCGACCCGGGGGGTTACAGGTGAATATACTTCGTCAAGCATTGCTTTAAGACGTGTAATATGCTTATAAAGTGATGCCTATGCTAGCAGTAGCGATGCTGCAGATAGCGCTACATATTCCGTGGATGCCGATGTTAAGCACCACATGGGAGGTAGATACTGATAGTACCGGTGATACCGTAGATACCATGAGGGGCGCTAATAAAGAGCATGATGATAGTGTAAGCCGACAACCATGATAGCGCGGTATGCTGAGGGACAACTAAGGGTGATAGCGAGAGAGTGACGAATCCGATGATGCCAATGAATGCTGGTGCTTAGCGAAGATAGCAGTAAGAGAAGTGTCGAGAGCAAAGACTGTCAAAGGGTCTATTAGAGATATTTCAAAGAAAATATAATTGCATATAGCGAGAGCGGCAGCAGTATGGGAATCCCATCTAATGAATGATATGATATAAAAATGATTGTAAGTGACTACTCCTACTGCTGTATGGTAGAAGGGGAGTGTTGAATGGAGGAGAAGTCAACAGTCTTTTATCATACATTGTAAGTATGCGGAATCGATAGGCGAGAGTAGTAGCGAGTATGCGAGAATTAGCCCTAGCAATATGTAATAGTGCTGCATGTGCTGCGGCACGCGTTCTACATGTAATAAAGCTTGCCATGGGATCAGCAGCGGTAAGTGGGAATGTACTATGCACCAAATGGAACTAGTTGGCATGGCATGGGCATTCGATGGGCATCAGCTCGTAAAATGTGTCTCAGTACTGTGGCATGGTAGTCCAGTAAGGGCGCAGTAACCTCGGTAGCTGTATATATCAATAGTGCTAGGGTTAGGGGTGGTTGTGCTATTCAGTATAGGGGCTAGACAATAATGGAAATGGACTCATGCAAGGCTAGCGCCAGCTAGACTGTCACATCGGTACGAGTGCTGCTTGATGTTCAGTTCCCTTGGTTATGATCTGAGATGTGTGTAGAATAGCTAGGACATGAGCCTAGTGGCAATATGGTCACTACAATGGTATAGCAGTATAGCGAGGGTATTGCATGCAGCGGGATAAGGATTTTACTATGATTTTTGGATAATGATTGTATTTTATATAAGGATTGATAACTATACCAAAAGGTAATAGTGACTTCTCCTACTGAGTATACAGTAGAAGGGTAGTAAAGTACTAGTCTCAGTAGGTAGGAATTTATATACCTAAGTAATAGTGATGGAGATGGAAGGGATAGGAAAACCATGCAGTAGACATGTAATAAGGATGTACTACATGTTACAAAACATAAGGCAAGGAAATTTACATACCGGCACGGCTAGGTGGATATAGGACGGAACGGAATTCTTGAGCCTTCAGGTTGCCTAATGGGTCTCAGCAAGTCATGGGAGCTGTGTGCAGCGTGGGAAAATTGCCATAGGGTGGCTGCTAAGCAGCAATGAGGCTGCCAGAGCTCAGAATGGAGCCAGAGATAGGGGTAACACATGGGAAATGGGCTCAGTAAGGGACAGAGAGGCTGAGGGATATGGATCATGATAGGGGAGTACTCCTGGCTTGATACCTATATGAAAATAGGGTCATGTGAGCCTATAGTGAGTTTGGCTGTCACACCAGGCAAGAGACACCTGTCAGCTGGATATCCCTTAATGCAGAGATTAGCGTCAGCAAGTGCGCTGGACATGCCCTTCCAAGAGAAGTTTTTATCCCAGGTGCACTTGCCCCCAAGCTGGGCTAGTATATATTTAGTCAGATGAATCAAAAGACCAGTGATGTTCTGACATACCGACTTGTTTGATAAGTTCAAGCTTAACCCACTTCAAACCATCATCCTGTCCTTCGGGAGCCTGAGACTGATCATGACCATTGTTTGGAGTGAGTGGGGGGCCAACAGGTCACTGTGAGTATTGTCATGGAATGCTTCATCCACCTTGGCTAAGGATGTGCTATTACTGTTTGAAGATGTGGCATCAGTCATAGCATAAAGGTAGATATATTTATGCTTACTACATGTGTGCTTTAAGATGCCCAATGATGGCATCATCACTCGCACAGCATTGCATTTGCCAGAACTGCATCTTGCTAAGTATATGTCAGGATTTAGACAATGAAGAACCTCACCCCTGCAGCACCTGGCATGTTATATGAATGGCTGAGTGACCCATCTTTATTGACCACTTTGCCACATAGGATGATGGCAGCTTCAAAGCCAGATTTAGCAGAGGCAGATTCAAGCTATGATAACAACATGAGATGATGACGAAAGTTCAGACGAGATGACATACAATATGTATTACTCTTCAATAGTGTTTCTGGAATCCCTGTCCATGCTGAGCTATTGTTTGAGTAGATGATCCAAGGAGCAATGCCTCCTCATGCATTAACAGGAGGTCTTGGTAAGAATCAGGATAGGCCTCTTTGAATTTGTCATAACACTGAGTGCATATGATTGCACCTGTAAGGAATATAAATCTTGTGTGAAACAAGATCTAATAGGGTACTTACTAGGCATGCCACCTCCAGCTGGGGCCTCTCTGCCAATGCATGCAAGTTCCATCTGCATATGCTCTTTGAAATAGTTAGCATACAAGTTCCAATAATTAGTACCATTCATGGTGTGCCCATGACTCTTCAAGAATAAATTGATCAATTGGGAAATAGGGAGTGTGGTAGATGTAGAGAGATCAAGAAAGCAGCACTCGACTGCAGCAAACCCGACATCTAACACTGCATTCAACTCTGCAGACCTGCGTCCAGTAACTGTATGCCCCTCTTGATGGGTCACCAGCTCGTGCTCTTTGGGAAAGTGTTCATGAAATACAGTACCTGCACCAACGGTATTTATGGAGGAGGTAGCATTATTCTGGAATGGCATTGGTGGAATAACATTCATGGCTGGGATGGGAGGTGCATGACCTTGAGATGACAGCGATGGAACAGGTTGAGGGATGAATGGTGTGACTTCACCAGAAAAATCCTGCATAAATCCCGAAGGAGTTTGACCTGTAGCATGAGGCTCCAGGGAATATGTACGAGAGGTTGCTTGACCCAATGAACTCACAGGAAAATTAAAACTTGGTGATGGTGCTAGACGGCTCATGTCCTGTGTGATGAGGTGATGTTGGGTTCCCCCAGGTAAAAAAGACTCAGCACCCATCATGATAAAGGTGTCAGAGGAGTGAGGATTCATCCATCCATGTTGCTGGCTCACAGAACCAAAAAAAATATCCTGGATCTGTGCAGGAGCATGTGAGGTAGGAAACAGCGAGGCATGACAACTAGCTATGGGGACTGTTAACGATGATGTTGCATTTGCTGAAGTATTGTCTGGCACCATGTGGGTGAAATTTGGTGCACCAGAGTGTGCAGATACAGGGTCTTGATCTTCCATGGTGGTGGCATGTTGATAGGCCTGGCGACAGATAGATGCACCTTTGACAAGGCCAACATCCTGCGCTGTGGCCTTGAGCTTACTCCTGAGGTGTGAGGGAGTCAGCTCAGCAGGTGGCATTGCACATCGATGACGACCACCGAATTGTTCAGCCATGTAATCAAAGGTATCTGGGAGGCCCATGTAGTTCAAGTGAGGAGACAATGGGTTATCGGGGTTGTTTTGCGTCATTTCTGCAGTACATAGTTAACGATAGAAGTATGTGAGCGCACACCTACTTACCTATATGCAAAATACTAGAGAGAAAATCTGACGGGAATTCTGAAGGGGCACAAAAAAAACCCAGGACCCTGATACTTATGAGGGATCCTCAGTGCAATGGTGTTCCATAGTTTTATTTGGACTCAAAAATGAACAGTAGGGGTGAGGGCCTGAGTGATGGTTTGAGTGAGGCTCTGAGGAGGCTCAAGAGGCTCAGGAGGCCAAAAAGAGGTTTCAGAATGATGTGAATGTGGTTGACATTAAGCACAAGTGACTTACTTTGCAGCCAATATGGTCTAGACCAAACAGCAGTACTGTCATGTCAGAAAGACTGAAAAGAACATTACAGATAATGCGAAAATTGAAAGAACAAGTGACTTACAGTGCACCTGAAGATTCCTGTAGTATCATTATGTCACAAAGGCTGAAATGAGTGCTAGAAGGCATGAGTGACTTGCTTTGCAACTGATGACTCCTGAATAACTTCAAATTGAAGTGGTTACCAGAAACAAAGGAGTAATCAGAAACAGTAAATGTGACCCAAGATGTTGGTAGTAGCTGAAAAAGGTATAAAGGATGAGGCAGGTAAGCAGGGGAGGCTTTAGGGAGGGACAAGAGGCTACAGAGAGGCTGCAAAACAAATGTAGTGTTGTAACTAAGGATAACATTGACAAACTGATGAGGTTACCTCCACTGAGTTTGAATCAAAATGAAGTCTGATGCCATACATCAGAAATTAGAGTACAATTTCAAAAAAAAACTGTTGTACTAACATGCTATCTACATTTGAAAGTATCCAATTACTTGCTGTTATACCAGTCGACGTCTAAGATGCTTGGTAGGGTGATGATCGCTCTCACTAACATATAAGTCCTCATCCACAGTGATACTTTCATTGTCAGATGCAGACCGCTTGACAAAAGTTATTGGTGGGATAAGATCCTCAGTGTGAGTGACATTGAGTGATGTTGAGTTGTGCACAGCTTTAGAAGCTGGCCAGAGTAGTGGATGTGACAATGGTGTGGTCAGTTTAGACATAGATCTAGAGGCTGGCTGGGGTGGCGGACATGATATCTCTACAAAAACTTGAACACAATGACTGCCAGCAGAAATAGCAGAATGAGGAGGTGCAGTAGGATGAGGTGGTGTAGCAGGATGAGTAGAAGGTGTAGCAGAGTGAGTAGAAGGTGTGGTAGGAGGCAAAGGGAGATGGCGAGGCCCCTTTCAGTCAATGCTACTGTCAGCGAATGCATGTTGACTGTGAGAGTGGATAGAATGATGCGAGGGTGCCTCTCTGATGAGAATCGGGTCTCTGGACATTGCAAGGCATGTGTGGCCAGCATCAGTTGTGACAGCTCAAATAGTGAGAGTGCCTGTCTTAAGAGTGTTGACAAGATTAGCATGATGATGGAGGGTCAAATCATGTATTCCTTTGGTCCGAGCAAGCATGGGTCAAGCCTCACCAGGCATCAAAGTCTCATCAGGGTATTTCACAAGGCAACATCCTAATCGAGTGAGTTCTTTCGGTAGATTTTTCCAAGGGAAGTCATTTTGAGTATGGCCATGAAGGGTGCCACCCACAGATGCTGAAATAAAGTCAAGATTAGTGTAAAAGGCAACTAATGAGACTTGCCAGTGAGGGCCGCTATACCACCCATGATACAGGGAATACCATCCAGCGCCTTCCATCCGTCATTGACTTGGAGACTGGCAGCAACCCCACTAACTCCTAGGTCCTCTGTCAACACCGCTGCATCCATGAGCTAGAAGTGATCAGCAGATTTTTGGATATGAAACTAACTAGAGAGCTTACGAGATGAGTAATTGTAAAGGAGTGTGCATCCATCTGTGCGGCAGCATCAACAAGTAAGGGTCTTGTCATAGTCATCTGCAACAGAGTAACAAGGTACGAGTTTATAGTTAATCAATAACACACAAAAGAGGTCATAGGAATCTTCAGAACATTGATAATTACAGTAACTTCGAAGAAGCCTCAAAGGTGCCGAAAAGTTCAGGCTCCTTCCCAGCCTTATGGACAGGTGACATGAACATCTGAGGGTTTGATAAGTCACATGATACAAGAAAAATTCAAACCCAGCTTAACAGCATGTTCAGTTATTGACAGTTATTTATTATAGTTTGTCAGCACTGCAGTACTGGCACAGATACTATCACTCCCTATAGTATGCAACAATTTTCAGCAAATCCTTTCTAGCTCCTCAACCGCATCACTTTTTCTTTCAAAAATTTTATTGTGATTCACAATTTACGCTCTTTTGGATTGGCACCAGTGAGTGTGCTTCTCTCTTGTCATTCTCCCTTCACCTCTTCTAATTTACTATTTAGTATTCCTGCTGGGCCATACATCACCTTGGTGTTTCACTTGTTGCTTCACCCTCGAACATTTTACACTCTTTTAGATTGATATCCAGGCTTGGCTACCCTCATTTTTGCACATCTCCAGGCTCCTCAAGATTATACAGAGGTGCATCATATAATATCTACCTACCTCTACTCCTGTTACGAACTGGGATAGTTCTGAACACGACTGCCTCAAACAAGAGGTATCAGGAGTCGTGGGTTCGTAGTACTAGCCAGACGAAGGCCTAGCACAAGTCAAGGTAAACAACGAAGACAGGCAAGTCTGGGAGAGGACTAGACTGGCTGTGTTGGATATGTTCTACTACAATGACGAAGGTAGCTCCAAGCAAAGTTACACAGAACTAGCTGAGTCGAGACGGGTAAGCTTCACTTTAGACTAAGACTTAGGTGTGCTAAGCTTAGATATGATCTTAGACGACTAAGGATTGGGGGTCCTTGGTGAAGGAAGAATCCAGGTAAAACCCAGTAAGATTAGAATGAGGAAATACAGTATATCTACGAGCATTTATATACTAAAGTAACAAAGGACTTTAGGGTAGGCTTGTCAGATATAAGTGGGCTGCATAACCGAATAAGGAAGGCAGCTAAGTACAACGTGTTGAACATATGATGTCATAGAGAATCAGAGTGAGTCATAAGTAGAGCCGAGTCAAGATGAGTCACGTATGAACATATGGTCAAGTGACCGTGAGCGAAAGTGATATACAAGGAAATGGTGAAGTAAGCATAAAGAGAAAGAGTGTAAGTAAGAAGGAGAAAATAGAGGGGCATACAGTGACTGTAACATTACCCCTGTTTTACGGACAAAGTCACCAACTTAGTCATCTTGATTATGGTAGTAGATGGGGTCGTCAGAGAATTTGAAGGCGTCTTCGTCGTCATTGTCCCCGCCAGTACGGCACATCATGTACGCCGCTTCTTCCGCACCCCTACATCTAAGCTCGTCTCTCTGCTTCTTATCAATTCGTGGGATGGTGGAATGGATGGAATCAAGGTATGTCTCCCAGATACAAAGCGCCTCGTAGAACCCTTCATCCTTATATGTAAGAGTGAATGGTGGAGTTCCATGAAACTGAGGGCAGTACAGTGTGAGATGTCCAGGCTGGAATTTCTCACAAATGCAGCACTTATATTGCGGGCAGGTGGATTGTCGGTGACCATAGTCATGACAGAATCGGCATGTTCTCGTCACGATTGGAGTGAGACTGACAGAGTGGGGAAGGGATAAGAATTGGTCTAGGACTAGCAGATCTCGCTCTTCCCTTGCCTGATGCCACACCGCGACAATGTTTTAGGTTTCGAGAAGGTCGATCATTTGGAAGGGATCCCTGAAAAGGGGGCGGTGATAAGGGTGCAACATGGGTTTTGGCGGCAGTGATTAGTTCATCAGGTGACGAGGGGGAGGTGCAACTGAAGGTTTCTACAGGAACTTGTCCTGATGTGGCAGGGTCAGTGAGAGTTGCAGTGGGGAGATCTTTATGAATATTGAGCACGTCAGTAACAGTCCTGGCAGCAATTATCTCTTCATGGGTGTCGGTGAATGCGGTATAGAGTGCTGCTGGATGTTCCTCGGTACATACAAAATTGGTTTCTTCAAGAATGTGAGTAGTGGATGCAAGCTCTTCGTTGGGAGGGATGGTCATGGGAGAATGAATCTTGAGCAACATAAGTTGTGCTGCTAAGGTAGCGTCGCAGACCCAATCTGGGTGCGTCTTTTTGGCGTACGATGGGAGAGAGGTCATAGCTATCCTCTCTAGCGTTTTCTGGGTAGTTGGGTGTCCCGCTACATGAAGATGAAGGTCTTTTATGATGAAGGTGGACGCCTCCTCGATACTAGATAATAAGCCAGTAATGGCATCGACATGAGGATGAGTGTTAGAGACATGCTCGGAAGGTTAATAGATCATAAAGGGCTTTGGCCTCAGCTCATGTGCTGTGCCCCTTACCTGAGTATTGCCCCTAAATTTTGGATAAAGTCCTAGGGAGAGTTCTGGTGAAGTCCAGATGTAGTCCGGATGAACTCTAGGGCAGGATAGCTCAGTAGAGCTCCGAAGGACTTCTGGATGAGTGTGGGAATGCGCCGGAACTATTCCTGGATGTTAGGGGATGATGACAAGACTACTTGGACAAAGTCCAGAGTAGAACAGTGAGGAATGTTACAATAGGATGAAGGATAGAATAGGACTGGACCATAGGACCATAGGACCAAGGGTCTGAAGGTCCGAAGGTCCGAGGATCCGAAGGTCCAAGGATCCGAAGGTCCAAAGGTACGAGGATCCAAAGGTATGAGGATCCAAAGGTCCAAGGATCCGAGAGCAGGAGTAGCGGAGTGTTAGGTGGATAACAGATGGGTGGACGGATAGACAGACAGACAGATAGATGGATGGACGGATGGGTAGACGGACAGATAGATAGATGGACGGATGGATGGATAGATGGATGGACAGATGGACAGATGGACGGATGGATGGATGGACAGATGGACAGATGGATGGATGGACGGATAGATGGATAGGTGTATGGATGGATGAAGTGGTATAACTACTATGGAGGAGTAGGCCTGGATGTGAAGTAGAGAAAGTGTAGACTACTTCGGACGAGGTCCGAAGTAGAAACTAACAGAGGAAGACTACCGCAGGTAGAGTCGAAGGTGGAACGGAAGATGGACTACAATCGGACGAAGTCCAAAAGTGATTATAGGACAGAGAGTCAAGGCTCCGGACTAGGGAGTACTCCCATAGTCCAGAGCTGGAGACTTACAAGGGCTGGAGCCCAAGTGAGAACGGAAACAGAGTTATATAGACAGCAGGATAAGTAAGGATACAAGCAATGATCAGACTGAGGTCTGCAGGAGTAGTACTATGAGTTTATATACTGTAGGTAGCATGCTGGAAGGTAAGTAAGCATAGTCCAAGGCTATGTCAGAAACATAATAGTAAGTACAGCAAAACATCAGGCTATGAACTCGGAGATGAAACTTGTATGGAACAACTTATTGAGATGGAGGCAGAGATAACCGATAGCCAGAGGCAGAGATGACCAAGAGGCAAAGGCAGGGATGACCGAGAGCCAGTGGCACAGGTATATCCTAAAAGGGGTAATGCGCAGGTGCACAGGAATGGTTTCGGATATGAACACGGATCAGATATGGACATGAATCAAATATGGATCGGATATGGATTGGACGAGTATCTCGGATCGGATATGGATCGGACGAGTGTCTCGGATCGGATATGTGAACTGGATCGAGTAGTGATTGGATGGATGTGGATATGAGCAGGATGTTATAGTGCAAGTCAAGTGTAGAATCCGGTATATGACAATGAGGTGTTGAGTAAGAAGTGGTAAGTGATGTATGTGTTCACTCAATGCAGTGTGGAGAGGGAGGGCGTGCAACACCTGCCTGACGTTCGGATATGATGTGGATAACTTCTTCAACGTCACTCTTAAAAGTATCAGGGAGCAGCAGTACACCATAGTGTTGAATGCATCTTTCGATGTGGTTAAGGCATTGCCAGATGTGATGATCTTTAATGTCAGCAGCGAGTCTTCCCAAGAGGGAGGCGGTATGGATGAGGTTGATGACGAGCTGGGGGACGTGGTTGTGCATTCTGTGGAGTTTGTTGTCGATTTTGATAGTGTGCCCTTCGCAAAGGAGGGTGGAGATGATGAGGGAGGTGTTTTGGATGTCGTTAACGACATTGTGGTAGTTCTCTTGAGCAGGATCCTCAAGGTCTGTGATAGCGTATTGTCGAGTAAGGGGGACAGGTGTAATGAAGGAGGGACGATCAGTAAAGGTAGTTTTGGAGTCAGAGGAGTTGGCAGCATAGGAAGCAGAAGACATGATCAAGTAGTTGAAGCTAGTGGTTCTGGAGCGGATGTGGGACATCAAAGGGCATGTTGTGTCTTATATGCCTTTAGAATTCGAGTGGAGTTGTGGAGGTTGTCTTCTGGGATCCATTCATTATCAGCTGATGAATACCCTTTCCAAGATACTAAATAGTGTCGGCGTTTACCAGTCCCTTTATGTGCAAGGATCGCGTCAATTTCATACTCTTTTTCTTCTTCGATGATGTTGGGGGGTGGTTCAAGGAAATTCGGGCCGTGCACATTGGTTTCGCTATAGGATGATAAGAAGGAGGCGTTGAACACGGGGTGAATCTTCCATTGTTTCGGTAGTCAGAGTTTGAACGTGATGGGGGATAGAACTTCTTCGACTGGGAATGGTCTGTATCTTTTCAGTGTGAGTTTCTGAGATGGTAGTTTTAGTCGGGGGTTTTCTGCAGATAACCAAACCTTATCACTGGTCTTCCATGGGGTGTATTTCTTCCCATGGGATTGTTCTGCCATCTTCTGCATTGCCAAGTTGTGGCACGTGATTGCTTCTTCTCTTATCTTCTGCAGGGAGTGTACTCGTTCTTCTGCAGATGGTACTGTGGAATCAGGGATAAGATGAGGGATGGTGTGTGGTTCATATCCCATCATTAGGAAGAAAGGGGAGGCGTTTCGAGCATCGTGCTTTCAGTGATTGTGAACAAATTCAGCGACTGGAAGGTGTTCTACCCATTCATCGAGGTTATTTCGGCAATAGATGCAAAGGTACATTTCAAGCTCTTGATTGAGCCTCTCGGTCTGGCCATCAGTCTGTGGGTGATATGTGGTGGATGGTGCAATCTGATAATCAAGGAGTCAGGCAAGTTCTTTCAAGAATTGAGATAGGAATTGCAGACTGCGGTCTGAGATAACTTTGTCATGAAGACCAAAGCGACGGTAGATGTGTTTCAGGAATAGCTTTGCCACTCCTTCAGAGGTGATTGATTTCAAACAGGGGATGAGAATTACCCCCTTTGTAAGCCCATGGTCTACCACGACCATGACACTATCAAAGCCATTGACTGGAAGATCAGTGATAAGATCGACCGAGATCTGGGAGAAGGGGTGGGTAGCAGAGGAAGGAATAGGAGTAAGAGGCAGGCGAACAGGATGAGTATCCACTGTCATTTGCTGACAAAGAGCACAACCCTCAACATATTTCTGGATATAGGCCCCCATAGAGGGCCACCAGGCTTCACGCTTGACAAGTTCTTCGGTTTTAAAACAGCCGGGGTGCCCTGCGGAGGGATGATTGTGATGTCGGGAAAGCAAGGCGACATGATGAGCAGGAGGGATATAGGCATGATCACGGAAGTATAGGACACCATTGTCAATCTTCCAATCAGAGAGAGCAGATTTCATGGGGGGAAGGCAAATGCCATCTAGGGCCTCTGATGCTGTTTTGAAAAGTGGATCATCAAGAGGGTCAGAAGAGCCCAATACATCAAGTAAATCTGTATTGATGAGTCAGACAAAAAGGGAATCAGGAAGAAGAACGGTATCTTCATTATCATGACTGCCAGTATCATGATCAGGGCGACGGGAGAGGGCATCTGGGGCAGCCAGTTTAGCACCAGCGATGTGGTGCAACTCAATATCGAAGGTGGAAAGAATAAGTTGCCAGCAGGCCTGGCATCGAGTGAGTTTCTGTGCTGTCCTGAAGTACAGCAAGTTTTTGTGGTCAGTAAAGATGATAATGGGATGTGGATTCCCTTCAAGGTAATGTCGCCACTCAGTGAGGGCGCAGATCATGGCAAGCAATTCCCTGTCAAAGATCTGATAGTTTTGTTCTGCAAGGTTAAGAGATTGCGAAAGATAGGTGCAGGGGTGATAAACCCCATTCTTGTTGGTCTGTAGTAAAACCGCCCCCATTGCTACGAGGGAAGCATCTGTGGCAATTGCGAATTGCTGGAGTGGGTCTGGATTTCAAAGTACCAGTTGCTGGGTAAACTTCATCTTCAGGGTTTCGAAAGTATCCTGACATTCGGTTGTCCAATCAAAGTTGGCGCTCTTCTTCGTCAAATTAATAAGAGGTCGAGTGATATCAGAGTAATGAGAGATGAAGGTTCGATAGAAATTGCAGAAGCCAAGGAATGAGCAGATGTCCTTGACAGTCCATGGGATTGGCCATTCAGCAATACCTTTAGTTTTCGCGGTATCCATGGTGACTTCGCTGGGTCGGATGATCATTCCAAGGTATTCAACCTCTGTTGTGTCAAACGTGCATTTTTCGGGCTTAAGGAAGAGCCGCTCCTGCCGTATCCGTTTGAGTATGTGACGTGTCCATTTCTGGTGTTCTTCGAGCGTTTTTGAAAAGATCAGGATATTGTCCATGTAAATAACCATCCATCCTTCATTAATTTCTTGTTGAAACGTCCGATTCATATACGCTTGGAAGGTGGCAGGTGAATTGCATAGCCCGAAGAACATGATGTTTGGTTCGTAGAGACCGAATTCAGTAGTAAAGGCAGCTTTCCATCGATCTTGTGGATGGATATGGATATTGTTGTAACTGGATTGGATATCCATCTTGGTGAAGAATTTCGTGTTGTGAAGTCGGGCTATCAATGTTATGGGAAGGGGCAGTGGGTATGCATTTTTGATTGTCCAGTCGTTGATATATCGATAATCTTGACATGGACATAGTTCTCCACTTTTCTTCCCTACGAAGAAGAATCCGCTGGCTTGGGGTGACTTTGATTCAGAGATGAATCCTTTGGTGACATTTTCATTGATGAATGTTTTAACTGCTTCTCTCTCTTTTCTGGACAAGGGGTAGACCTTTGACATTCATGGAATGAACCCGGGCTTGGTTTTGATGTGATGGTCGATACCGGGTCATTCAGGTGGGAGTTTATTAAGCCCTTCCTTTGTGAAGATGTCCCGAAAATCATGGAGGTACAATGGGACAAGTTCTTCAAAACTTTTCTTTTTCTTCTCCTCATCCGTTGCAAACTCCTGGGCTTTATTGCTAAACTTGGTCATTTCCTCGAAAGATGGTGGAGCGAGGGAGACCTGGGAATAATTCGGGAGCTGCTCAAGTCAGGAAGTGCCATCAAGTGTAAGAGGAGTATCCATGGAGACTTCTTCGATAATCCTCATCTGCAATCCTTCCCCATCATATTCCACTAAGAACTCTCCTTCTTTTAATTCGTAGGTGGCAATGCTCCGAACCTCAGGCTCTGTCCAAACATCCTGCATCATGTCGAAGAAAGGTTCATCTTTGTCATCAGGGGAAGGGGCTAATGCAGGCAGAGGTTTGTCAAGTGTAAGGAATGGTTTGCCATGCAGGAGTTCTTCTTCTGTAGCTCTTCCTTCTAAAAAGTCCAACCGCACCTTCTTATCGCTTTGTTCATTACTAAGCAGTTTGTCCGCTTTCCTAACTTGCTCCCTCTGCTGTTCAGGTGGTCATTGTTCTGTAGGAGTTGGAGGGGGTTGCGGTGAAGATTCCCTTTCGTTTCGTCTCTTCTCTGGTTGGGGAATAGGCGATATGGGGCATCGAGGGACAGTATCACTAGGGAGAGTTGGCTGGGTGATCATCGGAGAGGGCAATTTCACCTTTGGAGTGACTGGTGGAGTAGGGGTAGAAGCAGTGGTGGGTTCCGGTGTAAGAGAAGGTTCGGTGGAAGGGGGGTTCGCCAATGGGGTTATGATGGTTACGGGTGTCTGTGTTCCGCTTGTCAATCGTGGAAGTTTTGAATTTTTCCATTTCAGAGTAGGATGGTTAAATAGAAGGGGAAGCTTTGCCTTCTTTCTATCAGTGTCGACATCTATTTCGATAAGATCTGACTTCTTGGTGCATGTTAATGTCACCATTTCAGCTGTCCAGTCAATAACCAGGTTCATGGCATGTAGCCAAGGGATACCAAGAAGAATTTGGTCCCTTTGTCCTAGATGGGTGATATTAAATTTCCTGTACATCGTTCATTCGTCTATTTTGATGACCAGTAGGCAGTAATGCATAATCGGGCCTCCTTTCACATAGGAGCCATTGGCAGTAGTAACCTTAAATGGTTTACTAAGTCTTCTTCGTGAAATATTATGCAACTTCACAAATTCTTTGGAGATGAAAGTTCTGGCAGCTCCGGAATTGATGATGGCAGTGGTTTCGATGGATTTCGGACGAGTACGAGAGATGAGAGTAATGGGAATACGAAGTTCCTTTCATTCACCTACAGCACGTACAAGTCATAATAGTACAGATGGAGAAACATATGTCGATTTATTTCTTCAAGTTAAAAATCCCGAGCCAACCGCCTGATGGTTTCTTCATCGTCACTTTCAATCTCTTCGATCTTCGACCCAGACCCCAAAGCTTTGGTTTCAGTCTGGCATACAGGAGTGGATCTCTCCTTCTTCTTTGGGCAACTATTTGCATGGTGCCCAGGCTGCTTGCAATTGAAGCATTTGCCCTTCTTCATCAAATTGACCTTCTCGGCATGAGTAAGGCAATCTAATTCCATCACGTTCGGATCACGGGAAGATGAGTATCAGGAGCTTCTGTACTTCTGTGACTTTGTCATATTCCATACATCCGATCTCAGATCCAATCAGATCAGATCAGATCAGATCAATCCTGCTTCTATCTGGACCACAGATCTGATCCAGATCACCCATCCGAGTGCCCCAGCTTCTTGTGTTCCAAGTCCATTGTGCATACTTGCTTCTATCCCCTTTCAGTGATCTACCTGTACCGGTGTCCTGGCTGTGTATATTCCTGTCCTGCTTACTGATTAGTTACCTGTGCTTCATATCTGACTCGTGTTTGCTGATCCGCTGTGCATAGACTTCCATTATACTTTGTGCATAGCCCTCTGGTTCCAGACTCACTGATTATCTGTACTATCTACCTACAGTATATAAACTACATGTACAACTCTAGAGAATCTTAGTTCGAATATCATCTTAGATTTCTGCTCATTCCATTCATCCGAATCCGATCCTCTTCCAACTCTAAGTATCTTCTGAGACTTAGGATTGATTTCTATAGTCTACATCTCCAACTCTACCTCCAGTAGTCTATATCTGTTAGTTTCTAGTACGGACCTCATCCGCTACTAGCCTTATACCTTAAATCCATCTGTACGCTCTGGATACCCTCCGGATGTACTCTTTCCATCCATACATTTCGGATATACCTCGGACGTGCCATATCCAATACCTTTGGACCTTCGGATCTGCTATGCAAGCACATCCGGATCCTTGGACAAAGATTACTCCTCTGAAATAAAGGGTAGTACTCAGGAAAGGGGCACAGTGCACAAACTGAGGCCAAAGCCCTTCGGATCTCTCACCTATTGAGTATGGTCTTAACAGACTTCTTCAATGGCATATGACAGTTACGGATCAATTGGAGACAGTGGTAGGAATTGTCTATATTGACGCAAGTGTTGATGACTTCATCGAGGGTGTCAAGGACATCTCCGGTGTTGAATAGACGGGTGAGGATTCCCATGTTAAGACCATCCTGGAAGAACTGGATCTTGGTTAATTCGTCTGTGATTCCTGCTTGATTCATAAGAAGGATGAAGTTGGCGGTGTACGTCTGCAGGTCTTTGTTACCCTGCTTCAAGTCTCATAATTTCATGATTGCGGATCTTGCTGGATCAAGGGGTGCGAACGCCTTTTCAAAGCTTTTAAGAAAGTCAGCAAGATTGCCATATTTGTGGGGAGATGATGCATGGGCAACTTCAAGGAAATGTTCCTTCCATAAGCAGGTGTTTCCCTTTTCCATAAAGGAGCAGATGAAGATGATTTTCTGTGTATCGGTGGTGTACAACTTCTCATTAATGTCCATATATGCATGACATGATAAGAGGAAGGACTTCGAAGTGGTGCGATTGCCATCAAAGATGGTAGGCATACCAATCTTGAATTCATGTTCTTTCATAGACATTCTGGGCAAATAGCAATGTCACAGGGATGTAAACCTTTGTGCCTAAACGCGCTGTCTTGCTGTCTGCTAGGGCTTTCTTGATTGGACTGATTGATTCAGTGGGTGGGGGCTGAAGACTAGGTAGTTGACAGTATCAATGGGATTCTAATCTTTTGTTACGAACTGGGATAGTTCTGAACATGACTGCCTCAAACAAGAGGTATCAGGAGTTGTGGGTTTGTAGTACTAGCCGGACGAAGGCCTAGCACAAGTCAAGGTAAACAATGAAGACAGGCAAGTCTGGGAGAGGACTAGACTGGCTGTGTTGGATATGTTCTACTACAATGACGAAGGTAGCTCCAAGCAAAGTTACACAGAACTAGCTGAGTCGAGACGGGTAAGCTTCACTTTAGACTAAGACTTAGGTGTGCTAAGCTTAGATATGATCTTAGACGACTAAGGATTGGGGGTCCTTAGTGAAGGAAGAATCCAGGTAAAACCCAGTAAGATTGGAATGAGGAAATACAGTATATCTACGAGCATTTATATACTAAAGTAACAAAGGACTTTAGGGTAGGCTTGTCAGATATAAGCGGGCTGCATAACCGAATAAGGAAGGCAGCTAAGTACAATGTGTTGAACGTATGATGTCATAGAGAATCAGAGTGAGTCATAAGTAGAGCTGAGTCAAGATGAGTCACATATGAACATATGGTCAAGTGACCATGAGCAAAAGTGATATACAAGGAAATTGTTACGACTGGGATGGGCTCGTTGAACGACAGTTCAAAAGAGAACAGCGGTCGTTAACGTATCAACGCTTTACGTAGAAAAGACTACGACGTTGTCAGACGACACAGATGGTTTCGTGCTGGGTGC
>MU173031.1:130366-159898 GCA_016695475.1 Suillus decipiens | reverse complement strand
CACAGACCAAGACCAGAACGAGTAAGTAAGTAAGAGGGTGAATGTGGAAGGCATGAGCATATGATGATACAAGGAAACAGAAAAGGTAAGTGATGATGTGGCAGAGCCACGTCAGTACAACGATTGGTTCATAGACCATATCATGAGACAAGTAGTCCATGGTTGTACATGTTATGTAATCAGAGAAAAGGTGAAAATGTATAGGGGCACATACAACTGCAACATTACCCCCATATTTATGGTAAAGACACCATCTTTACTTATCTTGGTTGGCCCAGTAGATAGGGTTGTCGGAAATAAAATGGCCATCTTCATTGTAGTCATTCTCAATAGCTCTCACTTCGTCCTGCTCCTGACAAGCGTGTGCATACTTTTTGTCTTCCTCTAACTCCCAGGCAGCGAGTGTAGCATAGAAGTTGGGGTGTTTGAAATTGTTAATGGGGAACCCGACATCCTTCCCTTTCAACAGGGGACAGTAAATGGACAGATGTCCGGGGGTGATGATGTGGCAATACACACAGTGATATTGGTTGCAGGTCTTATGACAGTGACCTGTACCTTTACAGATTCAACAAGTGCGATTCTTGTCAGGGTTGGAAGTGGATGCATGTAGAGGAGGGGCAATAGCAACATTACCATAAGCAGGGTCCTGACTTTGCAACCGACATCACTTTCCCGCTGCTTTAGTCTTTGCAATCGGGTGCAAGTCTTTAGGGATACAGGCTCGAAAGGGATGCTTGGTTACCAGCTCAGGTACAGGTTTGGTGTCTTCCTTTTCTGCAGTGGCCATAAGCTCTTCTACTGATGAAGATGTCATAGCTCCTAGAGCGGTGACTGGGACGAATTCTGGGAGTTGAACTATGACCAGAGGAAGTGATACTGGTGCTGGCTCATAGAGTCCAGCAGGGTGTTCTTCGGTCCAGGTTTTGACCAGTTCAGGAGATGGTGCGGTTGATCAGCGGTAATGAGGGGGCATAGCCTGATCCTCAATGATGGTATGGATTGGGTTTACAGTGTGTATTGGAGAGGGGGTGCATTCTGTTTCATAATTACATAGTACATTGACTACGTCTGTAATGGCTTGTCGAGCCTCTCTAGAGGTATCGACTGATTGTTGAATGTCTTGGATGATGGCAGAGGTGGTGGTGAAAGCTTCCTGGACAGCAGCAAGAAGACCAACAAGGTTACTAATATGAGAGCAGGGATTCAGAGGAAAGGTGGTATCCATGAGAACAATGCAGCTAGCCTCCACCTCAGTGTCTGGATTGTGTGGTCTAAGGGTTCCTTCTGCCCTGGCATTAACCACTTGAATAGCTTCTCTAAGATCTTCCTCGAAGCCATGAGGCAAGAGACGTAGAGCATGAGTCCTAATACACTTTTGTAGGTGCATAATGCTAAGATGAGTCTCTTGGTGTGGGATTCTTCTGGCCCAGACTTCAAGCAGGATGGCATTTTGGATAATATGGATGACGAGGGAGGCAGCGAAGGCATCTCTCCTGATGATGATGTTGTCAACTTTGATGGCATATTCTTCGCACATGAGGATGGCTTCAATGAAGGTATATTCCTCAAGGTCATCAAGGTAGCATATGAAGCGCTCGGTGTTGGTGTCGCAGGTATGGTCTTCTGCAGGGGAGGTGACGACTGCAATGGGACGAGCATAGTCTCTGGTGACTGGGGAGGGATGACAGACTGGGGTGACCAGGGCGTCAGTGATATTGGTGAATTTGGAGATAGAGGATTCAGTAGTGATGGAGACATCAGTCATAGCAGGTGTAGCAGGGATGAGGATGTTGGAAGACATGTGGTAGTTGAATATTGGTTGGGTGAGAGTGTTGTCAATGAGTTGGTTGGAGATTTCAAAGCTTGTGTCGTCTTTTATATGCTTTGAGGATCTCCCCAGCATTCTCCAGGTTTCCTTCAGGCAGCCATTCATTATTGGCTGATGAATATCCCTTCCACGTCACCAGGTACCTTTGGCATTTGCCATTTGCTTTGTGGGATAGAATGGCTTCTACCTCATATTCTTCTTCTTCTTCTATGATGTCAGGTGGCGGTTCTAGGAAGTTCAGTCTGTGGACATCATTTTCACTATAGGATGATAACTGAGAAGCATGGAACATGTTGTGGATCTTCCATTGTTTTGGGAGTTGGAGTGTGAACGTGATAGGAGATAAGACTGCAGTGATCAAGAATGGTCCATAGCACTTGGGAGCCAATTTCTTGGATGGTAGTTTCAGTCATAGGTTCTCCGCCAATAGCCAGACCTTATCTCCTATTTTCCATGGGGTATACTTCTGCCCATACAATCATTCCACCATCTTCTGCATAGCGATGTTATGGCACAATATCGCTTCTTCTCTTATCTTTTGGAGCATGCAGACTAGCTCTTCTGTGGAGGGAACAGTTGAGTCGGGTATAAGGTGTGGGATGGCATGGGGTTCATATCCCATCATGAGGAAGAATGGGGAGGCATTTCATGCATTGTGTTTTCAATGATTGTGCATGAATTTGGCAATTGGTAGATGTTCTATCCAGTCTTCTGGGTGGTTGCAGCAGTAGATGTGGAGGTACATCTCTAGTTCCTGATTGAGGTGTTCAGTCTGTCTGTCTGTTTGTGGGTGATAGGTGGTTGATGGGGCTATGGACTATTCAAGAAATCGAGCAAGTTCTTTAGAGAACCATGATAGAAACTGCAGTCCATGATCTGAAATAATTTTGTCATGTAACCCAAAGCATCTGTAGACATGCTTTAAAAATAGTTTGGCTACTCCTTCTGATGTGATTGTTTTATGGCATGGAGTAATAATTACCCCCTTCATAAGCCCATGGTCTACCATGACCATGATACTATCAAAGCTGCCGGATGGAGGGAGATCGGTGATAAGATCAACTGATAACTGGGCAAAAGGACAGGTGGCATTCAAAGAAATAGGAGTCAGAGGAGGGCGGACCGGTGACCTGCACCAAACTGGTCTGGTGCATGGCTGACTAAGCACTCAAAAATCAGTGCACAATCTTACTTTTTTTTTTCTTTCCTCTTTCCTTATTATTTCTAATTCATTTTTCATGACTGTCTTCACATATGTTTTGGTTCTGAAAACTATGCCAAAGAATTCCCACAAAGGTCAGGTGACCTCAGAAATTTAATTATGTAAGGTTGTTCAATGAAAAAGTCACGAAACTCACACTGTCTACCTGGTGCAATTTCTGCAAACATGCAATATATATTCCACAAGTACATAATTGACATTTTTTTACCTAGAATAGTCACTTATAGTCACCTGACCTCAAGTACCTGCATAGCCATCAATATTTCACATGACTTTCTCTCACACTGTGAGCATATTACAAATCAATTCATGATGATATTCAATATTTAAGGGAGGTCAGCACCCCACCAATGTGGGAAAAAGGGTGGCATAGCCATTCATTTTGTCTATATAAGACCCACTTTTTTGTCAATAAAAGAGAGATTTCCCCCCCTCAGAAAATATAATTGAGAGTGAAGTGTGACCAGCACTATCAGTACACTGTCAACAACAGTGAGATTGGAGGTGCTACTCTGTGAGACAGCATTACCCTGAGCTCACTGTCTTCAACAACCAGCAAGCTATAAATTAGTGTGAGCTCACTGTGTCAGACAACCAGCAAGACACCAAATCTTTTTCTTTGTCAAAAACTTTCTAGTTTTCTTTCATTTGTCATCTTTCTTTCTTCTTTCTCTGTTCTCTGTTTCCTTGCCTCTGTTTCTGTTCTTTCTTTCTTTCTTTTTTTTACTTTCTTTCTTTCACTTTCTTTGTCTTTTGATCCTCTCTCTCTCTCAGTCTCTCAGTCTGCTGGTGCTAGTGTCATTGTGTCTCTGATCTTTGTGTTGTCTCTTTAGTCCATCTAAGGCCAGAGCAGCTTAGTGGGAGAGACTTTGGAGGTTGATAGCAACACTTGATATCGCACATCTGAGTAGTGATACTGAGCCAAGGTTGTCACTGACTGATAGACTCTAGTTATTGAAAGGAGACTTGGAAGTGAAATCCAAGGATGTCCATTCCTGCTAACTGCTTAATACTCATAGTGAGTTCCTTGGCAGCAGGATTCAGTAGCAAGCTAGAGACTCTTGAAGCATTGACTAGTCTTGACCAGGGATTCTACCTGCTTGTCTGACAAGGGTGATTGTTGTAACTTCCCACAAACTGCAGTAGCACAGTTTGCACCACAACACCTGCATTCCATTAGAGAAGTGATTTGACTGCTGTTTTGCTTCTAGTTTGTTTGACTTCTGTGTCTTCCTTTCTTGCCAGTCTCACAAGAGTACCCCTTTGCTGAACATAGTTTGAGGAACATGAACAGCCACCCACAAACAACCACGTTATCAGTCGTTGGCATTTGTCTGAATCTCTGACCGTGGGGATATTTGGTTTTGTAGGTGTTTCTCTATAGACCACTTATCCAAGAAGACACCAGGTGCGTGTCCAATTTCATCTGTTGACAAAGAGAGCATCCATCAACATATTTCCAGATATAGGAGCCCATAGCAGGCCACCACACTTCTCGCTTGACCAGTTCTTCCATCTTGAAATGGCCGGGATGTCCCGCTGTGGGATGGTCATGGTAGTGAGCGAGGATCTGCGCACAGTGAGCAGGTGGAATGTAGGCACAGTTCTTGTAGTAGAGGATGTCTTTGTTAATTGTCCAATCGGATACTGCAGATTTCATAGGGGGAAGACAGACACTGTCAAGTGTGTCAGAAGCTGTGTGAAAGACCGGGTCATCAAGAGGGTTGGATGTGCATAGGGTGTCTGCGAGTTCGATGTCTAAGAGTCTTACAAATATGGAATCAAGGAGTAGCACTTGATCAATATTATCATCTTTGCCAGAGCCGTGGTCTGGTCTATGAGACAATGCATCAGGGGCAGCAAGTTTACTTCCTGCAACATGGTGGAGTTTGATTTCGAATTCAGACAGGAACATCTGCCAGTGTGCTTGCCAGCAGGTCAGTTTCTGCATGGTGTTGAAATACAGGAGGTTCTTGTGATTGGTGAATACAATGATGGGGTGCGGGTTTCCTTCAAGATAGTGATGCCATTCTGCTAATGCCCTTATGACCACAAGTAATTCTCTATCGAAGATCTGATAATTGCGCTCTGCTGGATTCAAAGACTGGGAGAGGTAAGTGCAGGGGTGATAGATGCCATTTTTGTCTGTTTAGAGGAGGACCCCTCCTGTAGCTACAAGAGACACATTGGTAGCGATAGTGAATTGTTTTTCTGGATCAGGGTTTCAGAGGATGGGTTTCATGGTAAAGGCATGCTTCAGTTTGTCAAAGGATTCCTGGACTTTATCAGTCTATTCAAATCTTATATCCTTCTTTGTAAGGTCGATCAGAGGTCGAGCGATATTGGAGTAATGGGGAACAAAGGACCAGTAAAAGTTGCAGAATCCTAGGAAAGACCGTACTTCTGAGGTATTCTTTGGTACTTCCCATTTATGAATTCCTTCCACTTTCTCAATGTCTGATGTAACTTGTCCTGGGCAAATGACCAGTCCCAAGTACTTGATCTCCTCTTTGTCAAAGGCACACTTCTCTGGTTTACAATAAAGTGTTTCCCTTCAAAGTTTCTCTAGAATACACCTGGTTCAGTATCAGTGTTCATCTAGATCATTTGAGAAAATGAGGAGGTCGTCCATATACACTATAAGCCATCCTTCATTCAGTTCTTGTTGGAAGGTGTGGTTCATGTATGCTTGGAACGTGGTGGGGGAGTTACAAAGACCAAAGAACATAACATTGGGTTCATATAAACTGAATTCCATTGTGAAGGCCACTTTCCACTGATCATCTGGGTGGATCCGGATGTTGTTATATCCTGAGGGAATGTCCATCTTTGTGAAGTACTTCGCTTTGTGGAGTTGTGTGATAAGCGAAGTAGGAAGGGGGAGAGGGTATGTGTTTTTGACTGTCCATTTGTTAATATACTGATAATCTTGAATTGGTCTCAAATCTCCACTCTTCTTTCTGACGAAGAAAAAGCCACTAGCTTGAGGTGATTTTGATTCCGAAATGAATCCTTTAGCTAGGTTCTCGTTGATGAATGCTTTGACCGCTTCCCTTTCCTTTGGTGACAACAGGTAGATTTTGGACACTCAGGGGACGTATCTGTGTTTGGTTTCAATTCAGTGATCAGTTCCTGGCCTTTCCAGTGGCAAATGGTTTAGTCCATCTTTAGTGAATATGTCAGCGAAGTCATGGAGATACAAAGGTTGTTACGACTGGGATGGGCTCGTTGAACGATGGTTCAAAAGAGAACAGCGGTCGTTAACGTATCAACACTTTACGTAGAAAAGACTACGACATTGTCAGACGACGCAGACGGTTTCGTACAGGGAGGCAGTACGAAACTGGCTAAGTTGAATATAACTAGGTTCGGACTAAGACTTAGGAGTGCTAAGACTTAGAAGCTAGCTTCACAAAGACGACTAGAGTTGGAGGCTCTAGCGAAGGATGTTCCAGGTAAAACCCAGTAAGATTCAAGTGAGGAATCTACAAGTACAGGAGAGCCTTTAAATACTAAAGTACGTAGGGACTTTAGGGCAGGCTTGCGACAGCTAGGAAACGGTAAATAACCAAGTATAGTATACAACGACGTGAGTCAATGGAATGTGATGGAACGTCGTGGAATGTATGAGTCAATGGAAGTCCATAGAATGTCAGAGAATAAGAGGGAACAGAATAGAACGTACAGTCAAGTGACTGTGGGAGAAGTAAGACGATCATCTGATTGTGTAAGAATACAACCGTAAAGGTGTAGGTCACCTGACCACGTAAGAGTACAACCGATAAGGTAATAGTGACATAAGCAAGGGAAAATGAATAGGGGCGTATGACGATTGTAACAAAGGTACTAGCTCTTCGAAGCTTTTCTTCTTTGCTTGTTTCTTGGCTGTTGCAAACTCTTGTGACTTGCTACTGAACTTGAGTGGGGTTGCATGTTGTTCAGTGTATGATGTTCCATCACGTGTAAGGAGGGTATCCATAGAGATGTCTTCAATAATCCTGATTGTTTCACCGTTGAGTGTGTATTCTGCTAAGAATTCCCCTTTGTCCAATGGGTAGTCTGCGACATTCCGAACTGGTTCTTCGTGTGCATCCATCCAAACGTCTTCTTTAGTGTCGTAGGTTTCGTCATTCTCTGTTGGTAGCATGGCTGGGACTGGTTCGTCTTCATCCATTACTTCTTCAATTGAGGCAAACAGAGGTGGAGGGGGTTCTCTTCTTTCGCTGCTGACACTTCGTTCTGCCTTTCTTTTTCCCTTCTTCTGTTCCTCTATAGGTCATTGTTCTCTAATGGCTGGTTTTGGATGGAATGATTCTTCTAGCTCCACCTTCCTCTTCTCAGGTCGTGGTATGGGTTCCACTTGCCTTTGGATCTTCTTCGACTTTGGTAATGGGGCTTGTTCAACTTTCATTGGTTCGACAAGTTTTGGGAGGAGGACAGTATATGTGTCATCATTAACTGCTGGTTCTTCCTCCTTCTTTAGCTTCGACTGTATCCACTTCTTCTTAGACTGGGGTTGGAAGGAGGTTAGTAGTTGTTAAGACCGTACTCAATAGGTGAGAGATCCGAAGGGCTTTGGCCTCAGTTCGTGCACTGTGCCCCTTTCCCAAGTACTACCCTTTATTTCAGAGGAGCAATCTACGTCTGAGGATCCGGAAGTGCTTGCGTAGCAGATCCGAAGGTCCAAAGGTATCGGATATGGCATGTCTGAAGTATATCCGAAACGTATGGATGGAAAGAGTACGTCCAGAGGGTATCCAGAGTGCATGGATGGATTCAAGGTATAAGGCTAGTAGCAGATGAGGTCCGTACTAGAAACTAATGGATATAGACTACCAGAGGTAGAGTCGGAAATGTAGACTATAGGAATCAATCCTAAGTCTTGGAAGATACTTAGAGCTGGAAGAGGATCAGGTTCGGATGAACAGAATGAGCAGAATCTAAGATGGTATTCAAACTAAGGTTCTCTAGAGTTGTACATGTAGTTTATATACTGTAGGCAGATAGTATGGATAATCAGTGAGTCCGGAACTGGAGAGCTATGCACAAAGTATAATGGAAGTCTATTAGTAAATGCGCAGCAGATCAGCAAATGCGAGTCGGATATGAAGCACAGGTAATGGATCAGTAAGCAGGACAGGAATATACACAGCCAGGACACCGGTACAGGTAGATTACCAAAAGGGGATAGAAGCAAGTATGCACAGTGGACTTAGAACACAAGAAGCTGGCTCTCAGATGTTTGATCTGGATCAGATCTGTGGTCCGGATAGAAGCAGGATCGATCAGATCTGATCGGATCTGATCGGATCTGAGATTGGATGTATGGAATATGACAGTAGTCAGTTACTGATTCAAGCATCGTCGATAAGGGTTTCTATCTCTTTTGACCTCTTGGTAGCGGGTAGAGTAAGAGTTTCTGCTGCCCAATCTATCATTGGATTCATGGCCTTGAGCCAGGGTATCTCTAGCAGGATCTGATCTCATTGTCCTAGTCTTGTGACGTTAAACTTTCCGATCATGACTTGATTGTCTACCTTCATGTGGAGTACACAATAGTGCGAAATTGGTCCGCTTTTGGAATAACTTCCATCGGTGGTGGTTACTGCAAATGGTTTCCGTAATGGGTGAGTTCTGATATGATGCTCATGGACAAATTCTTCCAATATGAAGGTTCCGGTTGCTCCGGAATCAACTACTGCGGTGGTTTTGACTGGATCTTTTCAAACTTTGGAGAAAAGGGTGAAGGGTATGTGCATTTCCTTTCATTCACCTATTTTTCATACAAGTCACAAAGGTATACTAGGAGAGTCTGTCATCAACCCAGCTCTCCAGCTTAAAAATCCAAGTCGAGCCTCCTTGCTTCTTCTTCCATTTCTTCGGCTATCTCCTGTTTCCTAACAGGGACTTTCTTCTTCAGACACGTGTTAGTGCGATGCCTGGTCTGGGCGCAATTGAAGCATTGGCCCTTCCTCATATAATTGCAACAATCAGCTTCTGTGAGGCGGTCAATCTCCATGGCATTTGGGTCATTCTTCCTGGGAGGTGGGATATACTTTTGCCTGTTCTTCTTTCTTCCATTCCCATCTCCCTTCCTGACCACAACACACCTTTCCTAATTGGCATTGAGGTTGACTGCTGCAGCAATGTACTTTTTGATGGTTACCAGTATGGTTTCCATCTGGCAAATTGCATGCTGAAGGCCTGGTTTAAGGCCTTGTTCAAAGAAGTAGATGAGGGCGGTGCTTTCTTTGAGTGATGATTTGATCATGAGGGTACAGAATTCCATGATGTAATTGGTGAGGTTTCCTGTGTGTTTGATTCTCCCGATCTTCATCATGGCATTGACTTGTTTGTCTGCTGTGCAAAACGAGGCTCTGAACTTATCTTCGAAATCCTCAAACTTTCCCCACTTCACTCCAGATTCAAAGATGTTGGCGTAGAAGTTAGAAGCCCATGCTGCGGCTGTCCCTTCTTTCATATAAGCCAACACTGTGGCAATCTGCTTCTCATCTGTGTTGTAGTAGTTGGCGTTAATGTGGAAATAAGTTTTCATGGAGTAGAGCCATCTCTTGGCATCGGCGGGTGTCCCATTGAAGTTGCCTGGCAGCCCCGCTTTTAATTCTGGTGTAGTGATTTGGACTGTGCTTGACCCAGACATTGCTTGTCTTGGTATCGGTGCTCATACACCTTTAGTTGAGGTTTATCTGGGTTCAGGGTTCGCTTCATGGCGAGTTCTTCTGAAGTTTGTTTCTGGTAGTTCTGGCACTCACAGATGTGTGGCATTTGAAAGACTTTAATCTTTTGTTACGACTGGGGTTGGTTGCGACACAACTACTCAAAAGAGAGTGACAGTCGTTTGGTATCAGCATCGAAGTACAACAGAGTACTATGCTTCAATATAGACGACGAAGACAGTATAGTCGTAGAGAGGACTAGACTGGCTGAGTTGAATATAAGATCATGTTCAGACTAAGACCTTAGGTGTGCTAAGACTTAGAAGACGATTCAGACAACTAGAGTTGCAAGGCTCTAGTGAGAGGAGATTCCAGGTAAAACCCAGTAAGATTAAAGTGAAGAAACTACAGACAGTACACTGTGCTTAAATAGGCCATGATGTGCGCACAGACCAAGACCAGAACGAGTAAGTAAGTAAGAGGGTGAATGTGGAAGGCATGAGCATATGATGATACAAGGAAACAGAAAAGGTAAGTGATGATGTGGCAGAGCCACATCAGTACAACGATTGGTTCATAGACCATATCATGAGACAAGTAGTCCATGGTTGTACATGTTATGTAATCAGAGAAAAGGTGAAAATGTATAGGGGCATGTACAACTGTAACAGCTGCTAATCCCACAGCAAGCTTCATTACATGTAGAACATGTGCCACAGCACATGCTGCACCATTACATATTACTATGGCTAAGTCTTGCATACTTGCTACTACTCTCGCCTATTGATTCTGCATACTTACAATGTATAATAAAAGACTGCTGACTTCTCCTCCATTTGACACTCCCCTTCTACTGTACAGCAGTAGGAGAAGTCACTTACAATCATTTCTTATATCATATCACTCATTAGACGGGATTCCCATACTGCTATTGCTATTGCTATGCAAAATACATCTTCTTTGAAATCCAATATCTCTGAGAGTTCTTTGCTGGTCATTGCCCTCAATGCTATCTTTACCCTACCCATTGCTATCGATGCTATCACTGCTATACTTGTCGCTCTCACTGCTGCTATCGCTAAGCATCAGTATCATCGTTATCACACCATCGCTCATCACTATCCCTTGGCATATAGCGCTTCTCATGGTACCATCAGTATCATTGGCATCGCTGGTATCCATCCCACTCAGCACACTTAGCATTGGCATCCACAGTTATCATCACACTATCAGCGGCAACACTACCACTACCTTCAGCAACACCTTATAGCAGTATCACACATCATACATCAGCACTTGATGAAGTATATTCACTAGCAACCCCTCAGGTCAAATGTTCTTGCCTCACAAGTATAGCAGCTAGGTAGACACTTGACATATACTAGTCTAGGGGGTAGTTTGCTATCACTCTAGCTAGATTGTAGTCTTTACACTGTGATCATGCTGAACACCTGTTGTTTTACCAGTGTGTTCTTTTGCTGATACTTGTCAATCCTCTTATCCAGCTCATCTATTTTGGTCTGCATGGCTACTGTTCCATCTGGTTTGGTGACTGCCTTCATATTGGGGTCAACTTTGAATGGAGTGGGCTCACAGGCTTGACCATCAAGGTATTGCATCAAGCCTCGGGCTCCTACTGCCATTAATGTTCTTTCCTTATAGGTTATCCAATTTGAGCCATCATCTGTGAGCTTCGGGATATTGAACAGGCTGGAGTTGTTTCTGGGGAGTGTTGAGTCCATGGTCAAGTCAGGGCTCATAACCTCTGGTTATGAGATGAGCAAGATAGAGTGAGGAGTCTAGAAAACACAAGGTACAATCTCAGTTTCCGTTCAAGGACTATATTGATAGTGCGCTACCTAGAAAACACAAGGTATGCTACATTTTGATCAGCTAACACTGGCATACATAAACTATGTACTTACATCTCAGTTTCTGTTCAAGGACTGAGATGTTCGTATGTCGGGGCACTTGACTTTATAGTCGATAAGTAAAAAGAAAAATAAACATAACTTATTTGACATGTGCTTCAGAAGCTCGGCCGACGTCAGTGTGCCGCATCACTCTCTTCCTCTTTCGGCTTGCGCTCGTACCACGTTCCTCAGCTTCTCCCCCTCGTGCCTCGCTTCTCGGATTCTTCGGCCATTTCCTTCTCGTCTCTTTCTGCTTTGTCGGAGTCGGAGTCTAACAGTTGAGTCGGTCACCACTCGCTTCTGCTCTTTGTCGTCGCCGTTCTCATCCCTCACAACAACAGGACACGCTGACCCCACCGGACAAGCAGTGCAGATGCTGCAGACTACCCTAATCGTTCAACGGCGCAGTACCCATGATGGCGTAGCGCCCTCAAAACGCATTTTTTCTTTGTGCTACTAGTATACTCGACCCCAGTAATTTTATCGTGCATACTACGTGACTCTAATTTCCGTTTTCCGTATCAGACCCAAGCCCATACTGTCAGACTCACAAGGTCGCGACCCTGGTGGGAACACTAGCGTGAAAGCCCAGCTGAAGTGTCAACCTAACACCCCGTGTTCTGTGCGAGGAGTACGAGACTCACCTGACCTCAAAAAGCCTCACGCGTTCCGTGAGTATTTGCAAAAGTGGGGGGCGAGAGTGGCTGCCACATTCTCGCTGATGGCAACATCAACAGGTCATGTTACCAGTATTTTTTTTGCAAGTCTGAAGAGTGAGCTGCAACCCTTCTAAATATCGAGATTTTGAGACACATTTCAAAGAATGACGTGCTATGGACATAACCGACCCTACTTGCAACACCTTATCATACCAAACAACTAAGACTTCATCGACTCCGAATACACCTTATCTAATATAAATATCTACACTGTGTATGAGCGTCGAATCAATACGCGATCGTTTAGTTAGTGATTGCAGAGGTAGACGAAGTAGTCGCGAAGCCGACTTGGTTATTAGTGGTGTCGAAGACAGAGTAGAAACGTTGACTGTAAAGCAGGTAGTCAGCTTTATACCAAACAACGTTATTTAAATACGGACAGGAATGAGTAGCCGTTGACAAAGTCAAGACCACTGCCGGAGTTGGTACCGGTATCACTAACGACAAGGTAGATGTTATTGCTGCTGCCACCGATGTCGGCGTTGAGGGAACGGGGCCAGATTTGGCCGTTGGCGGTGAGGCCGTAAGAAGTACCACCAATGTTGAAGTTTAGGGTTTGCAGGCTGGCATACTGTTCAGAGGTGACCATCAACAGACCAGTGCTGCCATCCAACGTAGCACCGGTAGCAGATTGGTAATTGTCGAATGCATCTAATATTCTCCGTCAGTTGGAGTGATAGTTTATAAGTAACCTGTCATACCAGTGGCGATGTAAATGAGGGTTGTGCCAGTGTCGACAATACCAGCAGTCAAGGACAAAATGGTAGAGTTACCATAGGTGATCGATTGATCGATACCCCAAAACGTGCTAGAAGGCGATGTGGTTGTGAGAGGGACGTAATTCACTGAGCTCGTTGTCTTTGAGCTGTCGAAGCCACCAAAGGTGAGCTCGCCAGCGCCGCCACCAGGAGCAAAGTAGACTCCAAGCGCCTCGGTGTCAATCATACCTGTGCTGTAGAGATTGTCGATGACAGTGGGGACTGAATCAACACCGGAGACGGTGTTTCGCGTTAGGTCAGTCGGTCCGACACCAAGAATTCCATCAACTTGAATATTATCAAAGCCCTGTGATATGTTTGCAGACCCGATAGATTGTTGGGTAATGATCAAATCAGAACCAAGGGTGACTGTGTCCAAGTATTGTTCTCCGGAAAAACTGCCGGAACCATAATTGACAGACTAAAGGGTTGTTATGAGAAACTATTTAGCAGAGGGCGTGAAAAGACAATACGACAGGGTGACCAGTATCCACACTGGTATCGGTGACTTCGTATGGGGTTTTTACACCCACCCAGGTGTTGGAACTGCCCGTATCAATGAGGAGCGTGTCTGAGGATTTCCTTTAGTCCAAATTATCTGGGAATCACCGGATGGCGACGGCGAGGCTTACATTGAGTTGCAGGGTTGCCGACACCAACTTGGGCAGTGTAAAATGTGCCACCATCAGCTATACTGAACGAGGAGCTGCTAGCACGCTTGTTCGTGGTACTAGCAAGCTGCATCGCCTGAACACGAGCCCTATCGGTGGCAACGATATTAAGATTCTTAGCCCTGGCGTTCACCCTAGCGGTGAAACTGAGGGTCGGCACGGCTTTGCGGCGCAGTGGGGATGCGTCCACAGTGGACAGCACAATAAGGACTAGAGAAAAGAGAGCCTTAGAAGAGAACATCTGAAAGTACTGGGTAAGGAATGACATAAGTTGGGAGTGAGGCTTCAATCGTCAACGGAAATACTTTATACATGTCCTGACCTCCGACTTGACCATGTCTCGAGCCATACAGAATGTGGGACTTGCCGCATTTGTGTCTCATCCCAGGAGGTCACGAGATATCAATAAGAGCTCTCCGAAACCAAAATTGCTGCATGCCGTCGTCAGCAGAAAATGATTCATTGCTATAGAAATCAGAGAACCCAGAGCCTCGTTTCCGCAGCCGCTCAGTAGTCGCCCAGAGGATTGACCAGACTGCGAGCATCATGGTGTTTTGGTTCGCCATCGTGACTGATTACATTGCCTACCACGTTCTGATCAGAACAGGAAAAAAGAACATGGTGTTTCGCCTATCAGAAATCTCGGAACTTGCAAGAGGGTCCTAACTTTCAAGTTGACCTGCTAATTACGCCATGACACTTTCCCGGCATGTGCATGTGGGCTATACTTTCGGCAACTCACTTGCAGCTAATCATACCAATGTTAATTGAAAACACACCATAAAGAATCACACATACGGCCGATACCGCCCTGTAAATGAGTCTCGAGATCATTTACGCCATGAGATAGAAAATTGCAGCTCGGAGACCTCACTTTATGTCTGGCAGTAGTCCCGAAATCCCGGTTATGTTCATACAGCCACATATAACAATTGAAGACTGCCCACGGGCTGCTTATAATCCTACTGAATACTGAACGTTGGAACGTTAAACGAAGCTGATATTACAACGCACTGCTATGAATAAATGTTTGTTGGTCGTAAGAAACTTGATGAAAATCCTAGTACCCCTCGTTGGCAAGCTGAGCTATTTATTAATGCTGATTTTGGTAGCGGTCATGTGGGTAGAGTTTATTGTAGACTGCCAAGGCTATTGATCAAGTAGTATTATGAGTAGAACAAAGGTAATGTATTTGGAAATTCTACCTCAGCTCGCGTTACATTAAAGATCATAGATCGTAAACTGATTCTGCAACATGTGACGCTGGCAACCATCATGTTCCATTTCCTTGGGGGCCGGGGCTGAATACAAGGTCTCCAGACTACAGGCGTCGTCAGCCTACGTGCGGTGAATTTGAGTTTAAATTTGGATATCAAGCGAATTCTCACAGTAACGTGACGGGGTATAACAAAACCACGTGAGCTTTTTGCTTGAGTCGCCATGTGATCGGGCTTCGACGACGAGCGTGTTAGCTGCCAGGCAGCGTCGTTTGTTTCATCGTCAATCTAACTTATTTCTACTATTCCTATTTCTATTGCTATCACGCTTCCTGCGACATCATGCGAAAACATTCGGTCATCGTGGATAGTGATTTCAATCGTTCGGTGGACTCTGGCTTCATTGATAATTCCACAGCTCCATGCATCTCCGAGGTCGTTCCAGCTTCTCCCAGACTCTCACCATACGACCATATCAAATCTGGTCTCAAGCTTTGTCGTCCTTACGCAACTTGCTTCTCAATGTCGCATCAGTGTTTTTTAGAGCACCTTTTACACTATTTCTCTAGAGCATCGAAGCAAACAGTGTGATTTTCTACTGCCTGTGCCTGCAGTTATCACACTGTCTTGACTATGGAATGTTGAAAGAACGGCCTCAAGCTTGTCGCGGAACGATTGTTGTAGTTGTCAACACATACACGACTCACAACATGTCCATTCGGACTGAATTATTGAGTGTCTGAAGGTAATCTGGAGCTGTTCTTTGATTAAAAATGATCCAGTGTATCGAGAAAAGCATTGTGAATGGCTTGGGTAATAGAAGATAGGAAATACGGTTCAAGTGTTCCCGAATGTGACTGTAGTAGCATTCTGTCGATGAAGTCCAGGATCAAGTTCAGTTCATCGACCTCGATTTTACAACGCTGATCATCGATATGATTCCTCGTTGATGGGGCGATAAGAAATACATCCGATTAGTTGCTCGTACCTCTTGAGATTCTAGAATCTCAGTCGAATATTTAGACTTGAAGCTTGAAGTCTCAAACGTTAGACTAAGTGACTAATAACGCTGGCTCTTCGTTCCCAGCGGAAATGAACGCTTGCATGTCTGACGGTTACGAGGTGTCTTTGTTTTGTTTAGCTACAGCCTATATAATGCCGTAGAAAGAGCGAGAGGTCCCCGTTCCTAGTTAGTACTTAGGGTGCTGTACGATACTTGATTGAAATTTTATTAATACCGAGGGGACGCCGCAATGAAGTGTTGCAGAACAAGCTCAACTGTTGCAAGTAGAGCACGTGTCTGTCACCTCAGCGCCAAGCATGCCGTGTACCTGATGTCAATGCGAATTGCTTCCGCGGGATCAGATCAATGATGTGCGTAACGGAGTAGATGGGGTAAGCTGAATGAGTAGGTACTTGATTCTCCCTATCACGAAAGTCGTTAGACTCACGAAGCACTTACTGCGTGGTGGCTGTGACAGAACAGCTTTAAAGATAAAGTAATACCTATATGCACAATGGAAACTAGTGGCTCAAAAAAAAACCGAGTGACGACGCAAATATCTAGCAAATGAGGTGTCAAATGATTGTAACCACAACTTGGCAAAGGTTGGGGAAATCGATCGTGTTCGACAAGACCGTTGTCCAGTCTCGTGTTTGGTTTGATTCGGTACACAATCGTCGCAGTGCAAGCCCCTATACTTCTCAACGCCATCGTTCAGAAACATCGTCTCAGTTAGCGGTACGTTTCATAAGTCTATGTCGATAATAATTGGGGATTTTGAGGGGCCTAAAACGTCTGCACCAAACCCAAAATGGCACGGCCTACAAGTCGACTCAATTAATCCACAACATCATGGCGATGTCGTCGGAGGCGATCGGATTGATGCGTCTAGTGACGAGGGGTTTGAATACGACCCGAGCTCACGACAATCACTCACTTGTCACGGTAGAGGCTAAGGAAATACCACCAGCAAGTAGTCATTTTCTTCTCATGGGAAGTTCGAGCTGACCGTTTGTGAAGTAGGATGAAATTTGACCGACGTCAGCGAGCATTGGTTCGTGCACTCGCAGAGCGCGCCGAAGAAGATCGCCGCCGTCTTCCGTGTATCACTTGCTGTCATTTACAGAACTCTGAATAATGCGTATATCGCCGTGACAGACAGAGTATCGGACGATGCAAGCTGAGGGCCAGTTCAAGGAACTGATCATGGAAGTGAGTCTTTGAGATTGTACGATGTCTTTCGACCTCATGCATTTACATTCGCAGTCACCGTCGCCTTCGCACGCCCGGGAGGAATGAAAAAAAAAAGGTAGTTATCAGTTACAATCATTGCCGACCTATCATTTTTCATCAATTCTTAGGACAAAATGTTTGCTAAAAATTCTACACTCGTTCCTTGTATGCGGTATCTTGGCGCTTCCTCTCCTACGTCAGTAGCTATGGAGGTAAAAGTTCGCTTGTTCAATCATGTGATATGTACCCAATTTGTTAGCAGATACAGAGTGCGACATATTCAGTATGTTCCGAGATGAAGCGACACTTGTTCACGGGAAAAAGGTCCATTCTGTCCTTGAGGAAATTGGGATTGAAGATGACGAGACAATGGTCACCGTCCTGGCTATGGATGATGAACGTTTGAACGACATGCTACAAGAAACCAAGTGTCTAAAGGATGATTAGTTACCGCGGCCCGTACCAACGATCACAATATCGCACCTGTGACCTGACTGCTTTTAAGATCGACATTGCAACGTTCCAATGGTTGTCCGAACCGCCCAGAAGGGAGCATAAACAATTATCTCATATCCGATCATGGAACTTACGTCTTCAGGTCTTTCCCTATGAGCTCCCAGTAGACTTTGACAACCACTCGAGAACGAATGAAGACTCTTTTTTTAAGCTTTTTCATGGGTGTAGTTGAGATGTGCATGACGTGGGTCTCGGGAAAACGGTGTCCCTCCCTGGATGACGAAGTGAAGGAGCTGGTCAATATTCGAGAGATTTTGGAATGAGACTGAAATTGCCGAGATCAATTGGCGGGAGGAAAACCGACGAACAACAAGAGGCATTTGCGAATGGTCGTAGGTGACCCAGAGAATGGAATAAAAAGGGGGTCAGGTGTGACCGTATACATGAATGGCCATGGTTTAAGACTCATTGCCTGCAGCTGGAGAGTCTACTTCCGCTTCTTCATCATCCTCAAGGATAGGCTCCTCCATGTCATCCTCTTCTACATCGTAGTCTGCTTCAAGTCCGTCGTCAAAGATTACATGGAACTGCAGCAAGTATCAGTGAAGGAACGACAGTGATGAGTTTGAAGGGTCATGGATGCGTCATCGAATCCATATCGAACTTTCCAGATGGCCAGCTGGATCCAAGGACAAGATAACTCGGAAATAGGATCTGCAGACGGAAAAGAAGCCCAAGATTTTGAGAGCTTAAGGAGGTATATATGCGGTGGCGGTATCAAGGGATGGTGGATAGGTTGTCATCGTCGCTACTAAAGCCTACAAGTATTGGTTTTGGCAAGCGCGAGGAGCGGACATTTAAGGAGACTCACTCCTCTCGATATTTTTTCCAGTGTTGTCCATGTGCCATGCGGCTCAGATCAAGTTCGGGGCATGATCCTCTGGGTAGTTGCAAGGTTATAAACGTGTTTCGAGGAGCAGGTGGTACCCAGAATAACAGCTGATGTTTGGGCCCTATCACCCATCCATCAACACTATTCAGGAAAAAGGGGCCCAGATTGTAGTCGTCATCATGGGATGCTCTCTACCTCAGTTCAGAGGTGTCGCAGAGTGCATGGGTACAGTTGGACGAGAAGCGAATGAAGTGATTGTTCCAAGTGTTCGATGTCATGGTAGTAGTGGCCTCTATCCATCTGAGAATACTGAAGGATCTGACTCGGCACACTGTTACGATGGTTTCCTTGTCCCTACGTCCCACAGCCGAACAGTCCTATCCCTTGAACCAGTGACGATGCGAGTGCCGTCCGGCGAGAACGAGACGGACTCAACTGAGTCAGTGTGCCCCCGCAAGGCCTCACCGACTGGCTCCCCCGTCCCTACATCCCACAGCCGAACGGTCTTATCCGAAGAACCAGTAATGATGCGAGTTCCGCCTGGCGAGAATGAAACCGAATTTACTGGATCAGTGTGCCCCCGCAAGGGCTCACCGACTGGCTCCCCCGTCCTTGCATTAATCGGGCGCTGCTTCTCTTGACCGTGTTCACGAGTAAGAGTTAGGGATGTGAACGAAAAAGACTTTGCAATGACTGCGGCGCTGTGTGGCAAACGCAGATAGTGGTGGACGCTCGTATAGGAATGAATATTTGCTTTGGAGGCACGGTTGGTAAATTCGAGTGTTTGACTTTCAAAGGTATGGTTCGCTGTTGACAATTAATTTGTAAGCTACTGAGAGAATATTTTTGACGTCAAAAGCTCTTCAGCCGTGTCAATAATTTCCACTCCTGCCTGGGTCAACTCGGTCCATTCTGTGCCCTCATCATACACGCTCTTGACCGCATCCCTAATCACAAATGTGTTGAATCCGTATTTCTTTGCATCAAGTGCAGTAAACTTGACGCAATAGTCTCCCGCTAAGCCGACCACGAAAACGTTTGATATCTTTTTGTTCATCAGCTTGTCCTTGAGCCCAGTGTTGGTGAGTCCCCACGGGTCTTCGAATGCAGAATAACACTCGATCCCGACATCACAGCCTTTATGGACGATCTCTAAGCCCTCGTGCTTCAGGCCATCCACAAATGCTACCCCAGTAGTGTCCTGAACGCAATGAACAGGCCACAACACTTGCTCTAGCGCTTCCAATGGCCTTTCATCCTCAGGCATCCTCATTGCTACTAACTCTGGGGGAGGAAAGATGGTGATCTTGTCAAACACATTCTTGCCCGTATGATTGCGCGCAAAGGATATATGATTAGCGGGGTGGTAGTCCTGGGTGGCTACTTTGAGAGCAAATGGAAGTGTCAGGAGTGTGTTGATGGTATCGATGATCTGGTCTGCATCGCGGACAGCGAGAGTGCCGCTGACGAAGTCGTTCTGTACGTCGATGACGAGTATGGCAGAGTTGGAGGGTTCGACGTGTGCAAGGTTTGGTGGCATCTTGCTATTACTGTGGGTTATGATGAGATGAGTTGCTATATATCACGTTGCAACACGCTGTAGGCTATGTAGCAGTGCTGGCGCATATGGCTTATCAACCCAATGAAATTGTCTTATCAACGGAACATAACTCATTTCGGCTATTAAATAATCAAATGCATATGTGGCTTTGCGTCACAGTTTGCACGTGCATAGGTTTGCTACTCTGACGGCGACTGTGCGCAAGTATAGGAGGTAGATGTATGTACATAATCTTTTATGATGAGCAAGTGTGTTTACTATGAACTTTCCCAGCCATGTCTACCTTGTCGCGACGAATAAGAACTCGGTCACCGAGCCATTCAGGAGCAGGGGTCAAGCCCCCGTTCGAGAGTGACGTTGGAAAGGATCAGGGCCTGCCGCAGCTAGTGCATGACGTGCAGTCGGAAGCTGCACAACAAGCAAAGTTGTTCGATGCTCAGATACACAAGCTGAAGGTATGTTCGGCGTGTTGTGGTTCTCAAATTTCAATGCCTCATGACGACTCACTCCAGAAAGAACGTCACTTCTTCGTCAAAGCTCGCTTCCTATTCCCTCTTGGAATCCTACGTATGCCATTTATATGCCATCTCCCGAGATTTGATGACATTATCGTATAGTTGGCATATTATTGGGCTTCATTCTCATCCAGCCTTCAGACTTGCAAGATATTCACAGCAACCTGCTACTCATCATGGAAGAATACGACATTTCACTCAAAATCCCGGACATTGATCTATCACGCGTCGAATTAGAATGGAAACGTTTTCGGAGCAATATCCCAGAGGTTTGGAAGCTGAACAATGACGGACGCGAGTTTCAGGTCGGAGAGGCTATGAAGGCGCGAGGATTGACGGCGCACTATCCCATCGTGCTCGTGCCTGGTATCGTATCCACCGTGAGCTACACTACCAATCCGCATCTAATCACCATCTAAATCGCAATTAGGGTTTGGAATCTTGGTCTACTTCGCCCGAGTATCGGGCCTTCTTCCGCGAAAAGCTCTGGGGAGGCTTCAATATGGTCTCACAAGTGATATTCAATCGTGAAAAGTGGATTTCGGCCATGATGCTCGATCCCGTCACCGGTCTCGACCCTCCAGGTGTCAAAATTCGAGCTGCAGAAGGGATAGGTGCCGCAAGTAGCTTTATGACCGGGTATTGGCTTTGGTGTGTTATAACGCGACGTTCTTTTGAGCATTGAAAATGACGGCATATATTCAGGTCCAAGATTGTGGAGAATCTTGCTGTAGTAAACTATGACACGAACAATCTTCACTTAGCTCCATATGACTGGAGGCTCTCCATGTGGAACCTGGAAGAACGAGACGGGTACTTCTCGAAGTTGAAAGCTACAATAGAAGGGTTCAAGTATGGTGTCACCAATTTCAATGTTGCACGAGACAAGCTCATGTTCTATGACAGGGAACGACAAGGCAAGAAGACCGTCATTGCGGCGCACTCGATGGGTAGCACGGTATGTCCTAGTTTCTTTTGTCGCTGTCACATTGTCGATTGTAATACTTTTAGGTCATGCTGGTAAGTCGAACCTATCAGGTAGTCCCTCCAGTGAAACTGATTATTCGATAAAAGTACTTGTAGGTATCAGATCTGCATGGTTAGTGTTTTTTTTTAGGTTATTGATTGTAGCTTCAAATGGGTCGAGTCTCCCGAACACGGAGGCGGTGGATCAGATTGGGTAGAGGTCAGTCCCTGGCCCCCTTATAACACGAGACCCCTAAAACTTTGCTCAGAATCACATCGAATCCTACATTTCCATTGCAGGGACACATCTTGTAAGTCATTCCTTTCCCCAAATATCGAGACTAATTGCCTTCACAGGGCGTGGTAAATACTGTTTCATTACCTTATTGTCGCGTGGATTTACTGTTCTGATTCTGAAAGGCAAAAGCTATGAGTGCTTTCTTGTCTGGCGAAATGAAGGACACAGTGCAGATGAATCCTGCTGGTGCATACGGTCAGGAGCTTTCGAGTTTCTTGGTTGTAATAAATCTGATGATAGCCTGAAGTGCTCGAACGCTTTTTCTCGCGGAAGGAGCGGCAGAAGCTGTTTTGTAGCTGGGCTGGCAGTGCCAGTATGTGGATTAAAGTGAGTGGGACCATCGCCTTTTTGGCTGAGCGCCTCTGCAACAATTAATAGGGAGGAACTGATGTTTGGGGCGATGCCAACTGGGCACCTGATGACGAGCCCGGATCATCACATACTCATGGCGAACTGATTGCGTTCAGACAAGCAGCTTCTGGGTATAATATTACCCCAAGTGTTGATCCAATAAAGAACATGACGGCTGATGACGCAAGCACATGGATTTTGGAGCGTACTCCTTCAACATTCCAGGTTGATTGTCCTGTTTTTCCTGTAAAATAACACTCACAAAGAAACAGAAAATGCTATGGACCAACTACTCGTTTGGTATCGAGCGGAATGAAAAGGTGCTTCAGGAGAATGCCCTAGATCCGAAAAAATGGACAAACCCTTTGGAAGTGCAGTACGTTGCTCTTAATATGCCTCTTGAAGTATACTGATGAATTTTTCTAGGCTGCCGAATGCGCCTTCTATGAAGATCATTTGTGTTTACGGTCATGGAAAAGAAACTGAAGTACTTTCCAAGGTTTTCTGTAGCATTTTACAATAACTCAATTCAATAACAGAGATCATACTGGTATACTCACGAACCACACGAATACGAAGAATCATTTGGAGAGGTTGAGCAGTCAACTTGCGCCGATCCTACTGACAAATGCGATGATACACCACGTCCACCATTAGATATGTCATTTTCCGGGGCGCACTGGATAGATGCTGATTACACGCACGAGACCACAACGCCCAAGGTAAGTTGGCGACTTTAATTATACCCCACGTCATATGTATGTCGATTATAGGTGCGTAATGGTGTGAAGATGGGTGAAGGTGATGGCACCGTCAGCCTATTGAGCCTGGGAGCGATGTGTGCAGAAGGCTGGAAGAGACCAAGATGGAATCCAGGAGGAATCAAAGTCACCACTGTTGAGGTACGTCAGCAACGCTCTCTGCGATCCTGCGATGTCCCTCATGTTCTCGAATACAGCTCCCTCATCAACCCGCCCCCAACATCCCTCGAGGTGGAGCAAATACGTCGGATCACGTTGATATCCTCGGGTCGACAGGTCTGAATGAACTCATCCTGAAAGTTGCCACTGGTGCTGGTCATGAAGTCGAGGATCGCTTTGTCTCTCGTATTAGGGAATTTGCTCAGCGAGTGCGGTGGGATTGATCACTTGAGTGTTTTGTAGCTTATTTTCGCACATAATTCCACGGTTTTCTCAGAAGTTTATTTCAGCATAATGAAACATGGACAACCATGTACATTGAGGTCTCGGTGATATAGTTTACCCAGTCTGCACTAGACAGACCGCGGATGGTCGTTCCTACCTACCCCTCAGATTTGCCAATATCGGGCATCAAGCATACAGTGGCAGGTATGATGAATATAGGTGCAACGAACATCGTCATTATCTTCAGTCGTGTCCAGTAGTCAAAGGTGCAGCAGATTTTGGCGTGAATCGGTGATGATGGTAACACTGAAAGAGCAGTATGTGATGAATTTTTCGGTTCCTTTCAGCAACTGGATTTCAAATAGTCATAGAGATTATTTTGGTTTGCAGTAATTGAGTCTGTCCTATAGCAGATTTGTTTATCGGGTCTTTGCGCTTTGCCCTTGCGGCTTTAGATCAGTATACTACCATTGACGAGCGTGGCATCCCACATATTGCTAGGGTACGATAATCTTTTAATGGGTATCACGAGGCATTTTTATTAGGGCCCTCTTGGCGGTCTCACGTTGAATGTAACCTGCTTGCAGCACCAAGTTCGTAGTTGATAGGATCAAACTATTGTTGCAGATTCTGTGGAAAACTTGTCCACAGAGAAAGACTGCAGCACATCACCATCCTCTGTCATTGATAGTTCGTCATCACTGGAGAAGTTGTCCATGTGCATGAATATCGAGTCCATTATTGTGAGTATATCTGCACGTCAAGCGTTTGCACGATGTGATGCACTTGTTATTGACTATATGTACATGGCCATTATTTATTTATTTGTTCTTTCTCAGAACGTCGCTACTGTCAACCTTTTTGCTCACAGCTGTAAAGCCAATACATCTGTATGTGATTTGACCCGGCATCTCCTGGATGAACTGGGGGTGAGTCACATGATTCGAATTTCGAATTCTAATTAAGACCTGAGTCAGTAACGGCTTGTTACAGTCTCTCGCTGTCCAACAATGAGGAAGTGCGTGATTTCAATGCTGGTGGTGCTTTGGTGACGTCCCATTCTCTCATATAGTGTGTAATGTCATCTGTTCAAAATTTTACTGATTTCCTTGACAACGCCTGAACGAGTTTCTCTGCCACGGCCCAAGTCACTTTTCGCTCTCACACGGTATGTGATGGTTAGCTTCCCATGTGAACAGCTAAATCCAACTTTTCTCGTTGTCCCATCAGATGCTGCGTGTTTCCATATCACGCATGTCTTATGTAGCACGCACTTCGTGTCGGATGATGATGGTATTCAGACTAAAATCAGACATGCGGACCCTACAAACCAGATATAATTCGGAATAGTACTAGCAATCCATATTCAAACTCTGCAATAGTCCTAGTGTTCCTACGTCAGATTTAAACGCGAAACGGGCACTTCCCACTGCTCTGTCACCTCGGGATTTGCATTATGTATTTACCACCCCCGATTATATACTTCTTTTCGTACCCTGTCCAGACCTGATAAAATTTTCGTTTCTGCAGTGAATATTAAGGATTTATCCGTTCTCTCCGACTAGTTGTTAGGTGTCAAATCAAATCAAATCAGTCAGTGCTGACTAACAACACATGCTAGGATCAAAAGCAAACCATATCTTGCCACATTTTATCGAATCCTTGCACTCGCGATGACTCGCATCGTAACTATCTCGTCATCACTTTTTCGAGGGGGACTGACGTAGCTAAAGGGCTCAACGTTACCATTGCGTTCGCTATCACACATATAACCGGGTATGATATGACTTTTCAGTAAGTCATGTTCTCCGTTGTATCCTTGTTGGCACTCCTGACTTGCTCAGTCACGGGATCGCCTGTTGAAGTTCGCAATTCTCCTGTCACCCTCCCCATGACCAGGAGGTTAGCATTCTCCAATATCACAGACCTCTTGCGGCACGACGAAGCTCGCGCAGCGGCCTTTACGGGATACAGCACGCACGACCGACCTCGTGTTATTCTTCCTATAACAAGCGCCGAGTTGTCAGAGTCATATCAGTGGGGCTACACCGTAGAAGTTGGCATTGGCTTTCCCATCACAAGATGTCAGTTCAACACCGAGAAAACATGCGGCTGCTAACATATTATTAAAGACAACTTGATTGTCGACACCACTAGCGCGATCACATGGTGTGGCAGCGGCACTCCGTACTCGAGCCGCTCCGGCGTCAACACTGAAGTACCTGTGGCGTTCGATTACGGTTCTACCTCCTTCGCAGGTATGACATACAACAATATAATCAGTTGAAAATGCCTACCATTAGTATGTATAGGAACTATATGGGAAGATAAATTATATATCGCTGAGGGGGTCGCCATCGACGGGATAAAAATCGGTGTTGCTTCTACTGCGCAGGGCATCCTCGCTGACGGTGTCCTTGGCATCGGGCCTACGGCGTTAAGTATCGGCGCCCTACCAGATTCACCGCAAGAAATGATCCCGACTGTCACTGACTATCTGGTTGCGCAAGGCTCCATTACTCGGTCCATTATTGGTATTTTTTTCCGGCCCATAGGTGCAAATGCAGCCGTCTATGGAACGCTTACCTTTGGTGGATCCGACTCTAGCACGCACGACCACCTCCAATTCACGTAAGGCAAGCTTTTAGATCAATCCAGACTGATAGTAATTATTTTGTTTCAGTGATATGACCACCACCGCCCCCTCATCGCAGTATTGGGGTGTCGATCAGTGGATCACCTACGCAAATACACTAGTCTTGGACTTGACCGCTGGCATCATGGATTCTAGTTCCACCTTTCTTTACCTTGCCACCGGTGTGTATTTAGAGTGCAGCGAGTAATAATGGTCTTATCAGCGTTCGATAGATGCCTATGAGAAGTACAAGCGTGTAACCGGCGGAACTGTGAATCCGGCAAATGATCTTCTCCAGATTTCCCGTGACCAGTACGATGACCTACGGAACTTGGACTTCCATATTGGCGATGTACGTCAATTCTGTGAGGCCTCACACCCCTCATTAAACATTCGCACAGGAAATCCACTTAACATTAATTCCTAACGCGCAAATCTGGCCTCGTTCTCTCAATCACAAGATCAATGGCGGTGACAATGATATATTTCTTGTCGTTAAAAGCCTTAAAAGACCCACTGGTGCAGGGTTTGACTTTATTAATGGCTACGTATTCCTTCAGCGCTTCTACGTTGTGTTCGATGCCGGCAATCGCCGCATCGGTCTGGCAAAAACCTCGTTCACTTATGCCGGCAGCAACTAATATGGAATTGTCGAAGTATACGAAACATTGTTTTGCAGACGTTATGGAGGTTGCTTGAGTTTTTGTATACTACGATTAGAATATAGCAATACATGTGAGCGCGGCTCGTCGTGTAGAAGTGAATTGTATAGGATAGTTCTCTTGTGCATCAATACGTGGTATAGTTCTTAGTAATGCGAGTCCAGGTGATAGTGTATTAACACTATGAAACAGGAAGGAGGTTATTATCACTCCTTCAGTTGAAATGTCTGTTTCACCTACTAAATGGGTAATGAGTTGGTGATGGGTGATAGATAGGTGATTGTTGACACCATGCTTCTGCTTCCAAGATGCCAGTTGAACATCACACACTTAGCTAGTAGCCTTCAATGCTTTCTAATTTTGTCAACCAGTGGCAAATTTTACACTAGCACTAATGCTATCATCAATATCAATATCAACATTAACACTGCCAGCACTGGTTCCAGCTGCAACTATCATGCAACACCACACTCCATGGACATGATGCCACCAGCCTCATTTCAACCAGGCAAATGATACAGTTATTCTTCTGTTCATACTAGTACTGTATCTGACTTACACCCAATATAAGTAGACACTCTGAGTTACCTCAATTCACTGATCTGGGAAAAGAAAATGCCTTTGGTGGTGAGTGGGTGTCTGACAATGATCCTCCTGGTGCACCAAAATGGTATGTCATCTTCATCATCTTTTCTTTGTCTCCACTGATGATCAGTGTCTTTACCCAATCACAGGCTCTTCAGATGCTATAAATTGCCACTCAAGTCCCATGTCCTTATGAGTTCTTACTAAGTGCTAACTAATGTCTCTGTAGCATCAGCAAACTAGCTGGGACCTGTACAATACTGTACAGACTTCACAGACACACAAGGAAGTCTCCTCTATACAAGTCTGTACAAGTCTGTACATGCTGTACAGACTGTCCATTTCAAATTACAGCCATACTTGTTCAATTATGATACTCAAAACACCCAAAATGCGAAAATGTAAAAATTGAAGTCAAATTCAAAGTAACTACTACATGAGCATATACACTACTAACTAAAGAAAAGATTAAACACACCAAACTGGACAAAAATGTGGAATCTAAGGTCAAAAGAAGAATCAGAAGAAAGGAGAGGAGAGACTCACTAAGAAAACTCACCAAATAGTCAAACATGTGAAAATTGTTGGGCATTGAAGGGGAAAAAATGCAGATGTGTTTTTTATATGTTTTCCCTGTATTATATGTACAGGTTTCTGTTGGATTATGACGAGGCAGAGGCAAAGCACAAGGGAAAGGCCAAAGAACCCAAGGAGTAAGGTATACGAAGAAGAAGCAAAGGAATGTGTTTCGAGTGCAAGCTTAAAAGAAGCCAATTGGCACAGTGTGCTGTTGTCAGCCAAGCTTCTGAGACCCATGTCAATAAAGTTATGTTTAAATTTTTATTCCCTACTTACCTAGTATAAAATAAGTGCCAGAGCACATTCACTAATGAGCACTCTAGTTTACCTTGTCTGTTAGGTACTTAAACTGTTAATAGGAGTTCTTTCCAAGAGACTGAGATTTTACCTTGTCTGTTAGCATGCCCACTCCCTACCCATTTGTCTCATAACACCAGAGTTTCTGGAGCTTGTATTGGGACAAAAAGAGACAAAATGTGTGGTATTGTAACCTATTATATATATATATATATATATAGCCTACACTAACACCCTTCTACAGTAGATAAGGTAGGCATCATGTGAAACCATTGAACATCACATGTCAAGTGTTACATTAGAGTGATGAAGTTGAAATATTCAAAAAACAATTCAACAGAGATAAAATATATAGAAATTTTGTATGCAAAATACAGAAATGATCAGTATGTGATTTATCCATCGAGTATACTGGTGTTCTGTGAAAGTGGTGAGTTGATTTTGAATTTTAAGAGTTTCATAGGGCTTGATGATGGATAGAAAATGAACTTGAAGTTCCAACAGAATGTAATAGCTGCACTAGCTTCTATACCACTTTTAATTAACCATGTGACAGTATGTAGTAGCAATTTAGGCTATTATTGTCATATTCCATACATCTGATCTCAGATCCGATCAGATCTGATCGATCCTGCTTCTATCCGGACCACAGATCCAATCCGGATCACCCATCTGAGAAGCCCCAGTTTCTTGTGTTCTAAGTCCACTGTGCATACTTGCTTCTATCCCCTTTTGGTGATCTAATCTACCTGTACCGGTGTCCTGGCTGTGTATATTCCTGTCCTGCTTACTGATCTGTTACCTGTGCTTCATATCCGACTCGCATTTGCTGATCCGCTGCGCATTTACTAATAGACTTCCATTATACTTTGTGCATAGCCCTCCGGTTCTGGACTCACTGATTATCCATACTATCTACCTACAGTATATAAACTACATGTACAACTCTAGAGAACCTTAGTTTGAATATCATCTTAGATTCTGCTCATTCTGCTCATCCGAACCTGATCCTTCCAGCTCTAAGCATCTTCCAAGACTTAGGATTGATTCCTATAGTCTACATTTTTGACTCTACCTCCGGTAGTCTATATCCGTTATTTTCTAGTATGGACCTCATCTGCTACTAGCCTTATACCTTGAATCCATCTGTGCACTCCAAATACCCTCCGGACATACTCTTTCCATCCATATGTTTCAGATATACTTCAGATGTGCCATATCCGATACCTTTGGACCTTTGGACCTGCTATGTGTTACGACTGGGATGGGCTCATTGAACGACGGTTCAAAAGAGAACAGCGGTCGTTAACGTATCAACGCTTTACGTAGAAAAGACTACGACGTTG
>MU173031.1:99492-122378 GCA_016695475.1 Suillus decipiens | reverse complement strand
GTAGACGATCAGCTGATCGTGTAAGAATACAACCGTTATGGTAATGGTGACATAAGCAACAGAGAAATGAATAGGGGCGTACAACGATTGTAACACTATGCAAGCACTTCTGGATCCTCGGACATAGATTACTCCTCTGAAATAAAGGGTAGTACTCAGGAAAGGGGCACAGTGCATGAACTGAGGCCAAAGCCCTTCGGATCTCTCACCTATTGAGTATGGTCTTAACAATTATTTGGATTGACTTTTCTTTACCCAGATTTGCAATGAGGTCATGAGGATTTATTAATGCATGTAAACATGGCCTTAATGGTGCACAAGCAGCATGGGCTGTTAAGAAATACCATGGACACTGCATCCTCCCTAAAGGCTTGTTGATAAACCTTGAGAAGGCCACATTTGTCCTCAGAGTCCATTGACTCAAGGTAAATATACATTATCAATCTATATAGCTTGTCTACTATAACTCCCCTAGCTCTATGATCTATAAAGTAAGGGAGAATGGGTGGGAAAGTGCTCACTTGCTTGCATGGCTTTCACTAAGGAGTGCTTGCTACACTTAGCACGCTTACTGCGCTTAGCATGCTTAATCTCTTTTTGGAAATCTCACATGGTTTTTTCAAGCGCTGACTCAAATTTGCCACAGGTTGTCTGAAGCTGGGGGAAAACTGAAATATTAGGATGCAGCCAAGGCCAGGGAGCCCTAAGGGAGTGTTCAGCCAAAAGTGAAGGGAAAAATGAGTGCAAAGGAGTGCCAAGCCAAAAAGGAGGCCAAGCCAAAAAGGAGTGAGCACTCCTTTTTGGCTTGGCCTCCTTTTTGGCTTGGCACTCCTTTGCACTCATTTTTCCCTTCACTTTTGGCTGAACACTCCCTTAGGGCTCCCTGTGCTGAGGGTAAAACAAAATCATTATAAAACAGTGTTTACATTGCCCTCCTCAGCTAAAGATACTGAAGATGATGGTAACAGTGCTGATATTATTGAGAACAACCAACATGCTAGAAGATCTTCATCCAGACTCAAGGTTAAAAAGCATGTAGTGCAAATTATTCACATGGAAAAGGTAATGCCTTGCTCCATGACATATATCATGTGCCAGGTATGTCATGACAATTACCAGTAATGTTGACAGTAGACTGACCCGACAGACAGGTCTGATTTGCACTCTCATCTGTGACTTCCTGGTGTTCTGTTGATGGTGATTTTGACTATGTCCAATTTTGGTGGACTGTTGTAGACTTCTTTGAGAGGGCCCCAGGTTAGATCACTCAGTGCAGAGTTGAAAAACTGCTCGAATGGTGGACTAGGTGTGTCGCTTGTCACTTACAGTCTTGGCAAGCCTACGCTGAGCTCACCTGTTAGGAAAGTCTTTGGACAGAGTGGCTGTGAAGACCTGAGCAATGCAGTGAAGGCTAATATGTCAGTAAATGCCCTTGCAAGGCAGATGGCAGAGTGTGACAATGCTGTGTTCAACTCACTGTAGTGATATATATTATCTTACTGGTGGTACTGTACTGTGCTGTTAATTTTATAACTTGATGAATTGTAAATTTGGATTTTAAGCCAGCAGTATGTTACAATTATGAATGACCACATTGAACAACATCATTTGTTTGTTTTTTATATGCTGGTTCCAGCGAGTACATACCATTGACCACCAGAATGTCATTCAAGTCTCAGTGTGCAGGCCCATGGGTTTGAGTTCAATATGCTGCATCTCAGACATAGACCACAGGATTCGCAGTCCCTGTAGTTTCAGTGTTGTGCCAGTAGGCCATCACACATGCAAATGATCCCCAGGACATCATTCGAGTCCTGGTGTGCAGATTACTCAGTTTGGGTTAAATAGGCTGCATCTAGAAGATATATCACAGGCTGCGCAGTCCCCATAACTTTTCAGTATCATGCAAGCAGACCACCATGCATGCAGGTGATCTCCAGAGTCTCATTCAAGTTCTGGTGTGCAGATCCCTCAGTTTGAGTTGGATGAGTTGCAACTAGAAGATAAAGCACAGGATGCACAGTCCCCATAAACTTTTCAGTATCATGCAAACAGGCCATCACACATGCGAATGATCCCCAGTACATTATTCAGATTCTTGTGCATGGATCCCTCAGTTTGAGTTGAATGGGCTGTAACTAGAAGATAAAGTGCAGGCTGTACGGTCCTTGTAAACTTTTTAGTATTGCACAAACAGGCCATCACACATACAAGTGATCTCCAGGGTATTATTCAAGTCCTTATGTGCAGATCCCCCTGTTTGAGTTGGGCAGGCTGCATCTAGAAGATAGCATGCAGACTGCACAGTCTCTGTATTGTTTTAGCCCCATGGTGATAACCTATGATAAGTACCTAACTGTGCCAAACTGCCACTTTGTAGTTCATTGAAGGAATTATGTTGCCAAGGTTACAAATATGCATCTAGAAGATAGAGCACAGGCTTCACAGTCTCTGTATTTCTTGGCATTGTGTCGATAGCCCATAACAAACACAGGATTGTGTTGAATGGCAACTTTGTTGTTCATTGGAGGAATTATGTTACCCAGGTCATGAATATGCACATGAAAAATTCTCCAGTATGTTGTAGAGATACTCAAATACACTTATACACATGTAATATATAAGATGTCTATCAAATGGTAAGTGAGACATCATGGGAAGTTATGACCCACTGTTGTTGAGCCATAAGCTAAGATAGTGAATCATGAAGTTGTAACATTAGTGCGGGGCTACAGATTCTTGGGAAGAGGGACAAGTGGACTATAGCTATCAGTCATTAGAAACTCGTAAAAGGTCATGTGGAGGGTCGAAGGAGGACATAAATTGATTGTTGCCTGCTTTGTGAACAGGCCTCAGCTGTTGGATAAAGGTAATGCTTTTTCCCACAGATTCCCAAACAACATAAAGCAAATGGTTGTTAGATAATCTAAGAAAAGACTGATAAAAATTCAATGTCCAAAGATGGTGGCATGAGAATTTCGAGGACAATATGAGTTGATAGTTGCTTGTGTGACAAATGTATCATCACTCTCTGGAAGGCACTTTTTGTCAGTGTTACATGGACAATTGTCCCAGGATTGACAAATATCAAGTGTTTCAAACAGATGAAATCAAAATTGAAAATAGGATAAAATTTTATTATCACTCACCCAGTTAAGGTATTGCTGTTCTTTGGAAGGTGCTTGCTTTCATGCTTAGTTTCGACATCATGGCACATAATTCCAGCCCAGCAATGAAAATCCATCTTGCTTGTTCAGCAGTGTTTGCTCCACCTGCTCTTAAAATTCAAATTTGAGTGATGTAAGGGTCTCTTCCAAATCATGAACTGGTGTAGGAACATCAGAAAGTCCTCTTTCCTTTATAAAGTCAAACATAGTAATGTGACGATTGATAACAGAATTATGTCAATGCTGGTGATTACAGACTGTATATTGTTATATATGACATTTTAATTTGTCCACCAGTTCACTGACGTACTTTGATGGTATCCTTGGCATTGGGCCTACAGTGTCAAGCCTCAGTGTCCTACAAAGGCCTGTGAGCCTACCGGCCGAATGTTAGACACAGACATGCGTATTCAGTAAGCCAACATCTGCTGGCCTGTATGGAACAGCATATCTTCAACATTGGCTGCCTGTATAATACAGACAATGTGACTGAATGGGCTCAACCAGTGCTGGCAGTGTTAATGCTGATATCAATAATGATGATAGCATTCAAAGTTCTGGTGCAGATTTTGCCATCAGTTGACAAAATTAGAAAGCTACTATTGGAAAGTCAGACCACCGTGCTCTACTTCCAAGGCTTCTACTTCTCAGAACCTTCCTAGTAAGGTAAATAGCTTCTATTGACCTCTGAACACCTTGTGCGACTTGTGACTGTTCAAAAAATTTAAAATTTATTGACCTTCATGTTGGAGTCCAATGAACCGGAGACAAAGCAGAAGGGAAGTTCTGAAGAAGCCGAGAATCGAGGCATGAGGGGGAGAAGATGAGCAATGTGGTACAAGTGCAAGTCAAAAAGAAGCCTATCAGCGCCTCACGCTGATGTCGGCCGAAGTTCTGAGACATTCATCAATATAGTTATGTTTAATTTTTATATTCTACTGACCTAGTATAAAGTCAAGTGCCTGCAGACGCAGACATCTCAGTTCTTGACCAAAGACTGAGATGTAAGTACTTAGCCCATGTATGTCAGCGTTGACTGACCAAAACCATAGCATACCTTTTGTGTTTCTAGGTAGCACACATTGTTAACAGAGTTCTTGACCAAAGACTGAGATTGTACCTTTTGTGTTTCTAGCATCCTCACTCCTACCCCATCCGTCTCATAACCACTAGAGGTTATGAGCCCTGCCTCGATCATGGATACTACGCTCCCCAGCACCACCTCAAGCCTGTTTAACGTTCCGAAGCTTGCCGAAGATGGCTCAAACTGGATTACCTACAAGGAGAGAACGTTAACAGCTATAGGTGCTCGAGGATTGATGCGATATACCGATGGTCGTGCCAGAAAACCTGCCTCGTTTCTCTTTGATGAGACAACTAAGGCATTTACGAAGCCAGATGGTATGATAGCTACGCAGAACGAAATCAACGAGCTTGATAAGAAACTCAATGACTATCATCAGAAGAACTCACTTGTTAAACAGCAAGTATTTAGCACAATCACAGATCGGCTACTACTACAAGTTCAGAAGCTTGAGGATGCCTCAAAAATCTGGGCAGAGATCTGCCAGATTCACAAAGGAAAGACTGAGCTGGTCCAGATAGACCTTCGCCATCGACTGCAGGAGACACAATGCAATGAGAATGGAGATGTGAGGACTCATTTTAGTGAAATCCTTTGCCTCCAAGAGTCATTAGCGGGCATGGGTGCATCTATAGATGAAAAAGACTTCTATGCCATTCTGCTAGGCTCACTCCCCAAATCCTACCGACCCATCCTCTCATCCATTAATGCAGCAGTGAAAATCACCCAGAAGCCGATCACCCCCAATGAACTCATCAGTGTCATTACGGAGGAATATGAGCATTGTCAACTCACAGATCGACGATCAACAACTAGGAAGGGTGGGAATGCAGTGCCTGCTGTGAAAACTGGTCAATCCTCAAGGCCTCACACATCCAATGCAGCAAATGCTGCTAACGCTGACATCACCTGTTTTAACTGTGATCGAAAAGGGCATTATAAGACAGACTGCTGGAGACCAGGTGGCGGGAAGGAGGGCCAAGGCCCAAATCAAAAGGGGAGGAAAGGTGGAGCACAGGCGCATAAGCAAACAGCTAATGCTGTTGCAGAGATGGAAGGCCAGGACCAGTATACGTTTGTGACATCGGACTTGGTGAGTGTTGCTGAACAACTGGCAATCCCAGTTGAACGCCATGGTGCCATTATGGACTCCGGAGCGACATCGCATTTCTACCCAGATCAAGTGAAGTTCACCAATTACATTGCTATTGATCCACAGGAGGTCCATACAGCAGATGGGTCAACCTTGAGTGCTATTGGTTGTGGAGATGTGAAGATAGACTTACCTCTGGGTGATCAACAGACGACTGTCACACTGAAGAATGCACTTTATGCACCGACTATGGCATTTACCCTCATATCTACCCCTTGAATCACTGCTGCTGGCCTCGCTGTCCTCTTTGAAGGACGCATGTGCAAGATCCTGTTGAAGGGTCCTAACTGCACTGTCATTGCCGAAATCCCTCAAGTGGAAGGCCTGTACAGTGTGGGGAGTCGCCATAAAGAATGAGCAAACCTTGCTAAAATGGGACTTACCATAGCCGACCTTCACCAAGTCCTAGGGCATGTGTCCCAAAAGGCGCTACTTGATGCCATAAAGAAAGGGCTTGTAACGGGTGTCGAGCTTGACACCATGTCCAAGCCCGAATTCTGTGAGGTCTGTAAAAGCAAAATCAGCACAGAAGCCATTTCCCACCGAGTTCAAAAAACGTGCACTTTCCTATGGAGAGCTGATCCATACAGACCTCTGGGGACCAGCTCAAATGACCAGCTTAGGGGGAGCGCTCTACTACATCAGCTTTATGGATGACTACTCCCGCCAGATGACACTTCATTTCTTAAAGCATAAGAGTGAAGCATTGGGCGCTTTTAAGGCTTATGAGGCCTGGATCATGCACCAGTCCCCTGGAGTCCATATTCTCAAGCTCCATTCGGATCGAGGGGGAGAATACCTGAGTGCAGAGTTCGATCAGCATTTGCGTCAGCAAGGCATCAAATGACAGCTGACAGTGCATGACTCACCTCAGCAGAATGGCATCACCGAGTGACTCAACAGGACACTAGTCAAGCATGCTAGGGCAATGCTACTGGCAAAGGACCTGCCAAAGTATCTCTGGGCTGAGGCCGTCAATTATGCAACTTGGTTAAAAAACTGCCTACCTTCCAGAGCCATCCCAGGACACACTCCACATGACCTTACCTACCACACCATAGCAAATCTCTCCCAAGCACATGAGTTTGGTGCACAGATCTTTGTCCACTTGGAGGAGGCTGGAAAGTTGGAACTGAGGGTGGAAGAAGCCATCTTCGTGGGTCTGGATGCCGAAAGTAAGGGTTACTGAGTATACTGGCCCACCAAGTGGCATGTTTCTATTGAGCAAAATGTTACCTTCAGACCGCTGGATATGGTGGTTAGTGAGGATGTCCAGGACGAGGGGGAGTCCATTGATGTTAGCACAGATAAGACCAGCAATAACATACCTAGCATCCTGGCCACCTCTCCTACCCTATCTCACCCATCGCCAGCATGGACACTGCCCCAAGTACGTGAAACATGCCCTAGACCACCCCCTGGATACTATGCAGGACTGCAGCGAGGAGAATCAGCATCGGTCGCCATAGAGACCCTAATGGAGGTGTCAGAATTGGACTTGCTTGATGAAGAAGCCCACCTACACCTTGCTCTTGCAACCACTGAGCCAGAACCTACCCTACAGCAGGCCTTGAATGGACCCGATGGCATTGAATGGCAAGAAGCGCTGGACTATGAGATTAGCCAGCTTGAAAAGTTAGGCACATGGGAGGTAACTGACCCACCTTGCAGCACTAATATCATTCCTTGCCACTTTGTTCTTGCTATGAAACGTGGACCTGATGGCGAGAAACTTAAGCTTCAAACCCGCCTTGTTGCCAATGGCCAGTGGCAGGAGTATGGAGTCAATTATTTTGACACCTTTGCCCCCACTGCCAACATGACAACCATTAGGACCGTCCTAACAATGGCCGCCCAGAACAACTGGGAGATTCACCAGGTAGACATCAAGAGTGCCTACCTTTATGCGAGTGTCCAAGAAGAGATATACATGAGGGCACCACCTGGATATTGGAAGGAGAGTCAGAAGGGAAAGGTGTTGAGATTGAGGAGGAGCTTACCTGGCTTGAAACAAGCTGGCTTTAAGTGGGCAGAGGAGTTGGCAGGAGTCTTTGAGGAACTGCACTTCAGTTGATCCAAGGTAGACCAGGCCGTCTACTTCAAGCACACCCAGGATAAGCACATAGTCATCACAGTATCAGTTGACGACATGGCGGTAACCATGAATGATCTGTCCCATATCAAACACTTTAAGGCACAGCTCCAGGAGTACTTCGAGATATCGGACCTGGGAGAGTTAAAGTGGCTGTTAGGACTGAAGGTCACAAGGGACCATATGGCATGCACAATAACACTATCCCAGAAGGCATACGTTGATACCATAGTTGACTGCTTCTATCTGGCTGATGCAAAGGGCACACAGATGCCAATGGAGCCAGGCCTTACCTTGTCCATCGAACAAGGGCCCAGCACGGTAACTGAATTACAAGCCATGCATGAAGTGCCATATCAACATGCCATTGGTTCACTGATGTACGCAGCCACCAGTACCCATCCAGACATATCATTCCCAGTTGCAATCCTTTCGCAATTCATGCGCAACCCTGGGAGACCACACTGGGAGGCCACAAAGCAAGCTCTCCAGTACCTAAAAGGTACAGCCGATTTCAAGCTAACGCTAGGTTCAACAGATGAAGGACTGGAAGCATATGTTGATGCAGACTGGGCATCCCAAGCACACCAACACTCGATGTCCGGATACGTGGTTGTACTCAATGGAGGGCCCATAGCATGGTCTGCACATAAGCAGCCCATAATCGCGTTGTCCACAGCCGAAGCAGAGTATATAGCACTCACTAGTATTATACACGAGTTGCTGTACCTACAGCTCCTTATCGGAGAACTGTATGAAGCACCAGCACTTCCCATCCCCATTTTCTGCAACAATTAAGCAGCTATAGCATTAGCCTCCACCAGAAAGTTTCAATCACGCACCAAGCATATCGACCTCCACTACCACTTCGTCCGCTCTCATATAAAGAATGGAACCTTCAACCTCTTATACTGCCCCACAGACGACAACATTGCAGATGCCTTCACAAAGGCACTGGCACGCCCACGGCTCCAGAAGTTGAGGACTTATATGGGCCTTGCTTGCGCTCGAGGGGGAGTGTTGGAGTCCAATGAACCAGAGACAAAGCAGAAGGAAAGTTCCAAAGAAGCCGAGAATCTGTTAAGACCATACTCAATATGTAAGAGATCCGAAGGGTTTTGGCCTCAGTTCGTGCACTGTGCCCCTTTCCCGAGTACTGCCCTTTATTACAGAGGAGTAACCTTCGTCCGAGGGTCTGGGTGTGCTTGCATAGCGGATCCAAAGGTCCAAAGGTATCGGATATGGCACATCCGGTGTATATCCAAAATGTTTGGGTGGAAGGAGTACGTCCGGAGGGTATCCGGAGCATAAGGATGAATGCAAGGTATAAGGCTAGTAGCGGACAAGGTCCATACTAGAAACTAACGGATATGGACTACCAGAGGTAGAGTCGGAAACGTAGACTATAGGAATCAATCCTAAGTCTCGGAAGATACTTAGAGTTGGGAATGGATTGGTTTGGATGAACGGAATGAGCAGAATCTAAGATAATATTCGAACTAAGGTTCTCTAGAGTTTTACATGTAGTTTATATACTGTAGGTAGATGGTACGGACAATCAGTGAATCCGGGACCAGAGGGCTATGCACAAAGTATAATGAAAGTCTATTAGTAAATGCGCAGTGGATCAGCAAACATGAGTCAGATATGAAGCACAGGTAATGGATCAGTAAGCAGGACAGGAATATACACAGCCGGGACACTGGTACAGGTAGATCACCAAAAGGGGATAGAAGCAAGTATGCAGTGGACTTAGAACACAAGAGGTTGTAGCGCATCGGATGAGTGATCCAGATCGGATCTGTGGTCTGGATAGAAGCAGGATTGATCAGATCAGATCAGATCAGATCAGATCTTGGATTGGATGTATGGAATATGACAGAATCGAGGCATGAGGGGGAGAAGATGAGCAATGTGGTACAAGTGCAAGTCAAGTGCCCACAGACGCAGACATCTCAGTTCTTGACCAAAGACTGAGATGTAAGTACTTAGCCCATGTATGTCAGCATTGACTGACCAAAACCATAGCGTACCTTTTGTGTTTCTAGGTAGCGCACATTGTTAACAGAGTTCTTGACCAAAGACTGAGATCGTACCTTTTGTGTTTCTAGCATCCTCACTCCTACCCCGTCCGTCTCGTAACCGCTAGACTTCAGTTATTTAAATGCGTGTACAGCCCTGGAGCTTCAGCTGCAAGAAATATATCTGACAATGAATAATGTGTGCCTGCGAAGCATAAACCATGCCAAAATGCAATGATGGCTTCCAGATCTAGAAGCTTTGGCTCAGACAAATGTTCCACCTTGGTCACGGTGAAATGTGATCGCAACGATTAATGATTTAGACACACCTTCTATGTGCTCCAATAGCAAAGAACGTTCATAGGACTCTTTACCAGCAGAGTTCTTCTTGATCACGAGTGCATTTTTAAATTACTATAGATACTCTGTGCAGTGGTCCATAGATCAGCACCTGATATCGCAGACACGTCTACAGACACCAATCCATCCAATATGCAATCGACTAAGTCCGAAGAGAAACTACATAAAAGCTGCGGCAGCTTCACACGTCACAACACCCAATATAATTAGTGTTTCAGATGCATGACTCACCATGGAGCAAATATTAATGTTGCGACAACAATTTGGACAGGGGATAAGGCCAGTTAAGATGAATATCTAAGGAAACTATTCATCAGTGACAAGGTGTTCTGCTTGGAAAAAAAGTTGTTATCAGCAGGTTTCGAACCTACACAATGCAAGAGAAACAGATTTTAAGTCTGTTGTAGCAATCACCAGGCTAGACCAGTTGTGGTGAACTTCCAAAGAAAGCATCCATAAGTGAATATCAAGGTGTGTTCCGACAAAAAACCTTGAGGTTGCCAGGTTTCAAACCTGAGAAACAGATTTTGATCCTGTTGTTGTAGCAACCACCAGGCTAGACTAGTTGCGGTGAACTTCTAAAGAAACTATCAATAAGTGAATATCAAGGTGTGTTCTGATAGAAAAAAGCTTGGCCTCAGCAGGTTTCGATCCTGCACAGTCCAAGAGAAACATATTCTGATTATGTTGTAGCAACCATCTGGCTAAGACGAGTTACGGTAAGCTGCTAAGAAAACCATCCACTAGTGAATGTCAAGCTTTATTCCAATTAGAAAAAAAACTCGTCATCAACAGGTTTCAAACCTGCAGTCCAAGAGAAACAGATTTTCATTCTGTTGTAGCAACCACCAGGCTAGACCAGTTGCGGTGAACTTCCGAAGAAACCATCCACGAGTGAATGTCAAGGTGTTCCGATAGAAAAACCTCGTCGTCAGCAGGTTTCAAACCTGTACAATGCAAGAGAAACAGATTTTGATTCTGTCATAGCAACTACCAGACTAGACCAGTCGCTGTGAACTTCTAAAGAAACTATCCATGAGTGACTGCCAAGGTGTGTTCTGATAGAAAAAAAACTTGTCGTCAGTAGGTTTTAAACCTGCACAGTGGAAGAGAAACAGATTTTAATTCTGTTGTGGCAACCACCTGGCTAAGACCAGTTACGGTGATCTTCCAAAGAAATGCAGTGAGTATATGAGCTCAGTGGACTTAATGTAGTCACTATATTGATTATATATACCTGCAGTGAGTATACTCACTGCAGGGACCATTAGCTAGGTGTGAGATATATAAGTATTATGTACTGACCTCAGTGGACTTATATATCTAAGGGAGTGGCTGTATCTGTTAGAGACGTGCTCGGAGGGTTATTGGATCATAAAGGGCTTTGGCCTCAGCTCATGCGCTGTGCCCCTTACCCAAGTATTGCCCCTTAATTTCGGATGAAGTCCTAGGGTGAGTTCTGGTGAAGTCCAGATGTAGTCCGGACGAACTCTAGGACAGGATAGAATAGGACTGGACTGTAGGACCATAGGACCAAGGGTCCGAAGGTCCGAAGGTACAAGGATCCGATGATCCGAAGGTACGAGGATCCGATGATCCAAAGGTACGAGGATCCGATGATCCAAAGGTACGAGGATCCGATGATCCGAAGGTACGAGGATCTGACGATCCGAAGGTACGAGGATCCGAAGGTCCGAAGGTCTGAAGGTCCGAAGGTCCTAGGATCCGAGAGCAGGAGTAGCGGAGTGTTGGGTGGATCACAGATGGGCGGACAGATGGATGGATGAATAGACAGACAGACAGATAGATGGATGGACGGATGGGTAGACGGACAGATAGATAGACGGACGGATGGACGGATAGATGGATGGACGGATGGACGGATGGACGGATGGACGAAGTGGTATAACTACTATGGAGGAGTAGGCCCGGATGTGAAGTAGAGAAAGTGTAGACTACTTCGGACGAGGTCCGAAGTAGAAACTAACAGAGGAAGACTACCGCAGGTAGAGTCGAAGGTGGAACGGAAGATGGACTACAATCGGACGAAGTCCGAAAGTGATTATAGGACAGAGAGTCAAGGCTCTGGACTAGGGAGTACTCCCATAGTCCAGAGCTGGAGACTTGCAAGGGCTGGAGCCCCAGTGAGAACGGAAACAGAGTTATATAGACAGCAGGATAAGTAAGGATACAAGTAATGATCAGACTGAGGTCTGCAGGAGTAGTACTACGAGTTTATATACTGTAGGTAGCATGCCGGAAGGTAAGTAAGCATAGTCCAAGGCTATGTCAGAAACATAATAGTAAGTACAGCAAAACATCAGGCTATGAACTCGGAGATGAAACTTGTATGGAACAACTTATTGAGACGGAGGCAGAGATAACCGATAGCCGGAGGCAGAGATGACCAAGAGGCGAAGGCAGGGATGACCGAGAGCCGGTGGCACAGGTATATCCTAAAAAGGATAATGTGCAGGTGCACAGGAATGGGTCCGGATATGAACATGGATCGGATATGGATCGGACGAGTGTCTCGGATCGGATCTGGATCGGACGAGTGTCTCGGATCGGATATGGATCGGACGAGTGTCTCGGATTGGATATGGATCAGATGAGTGTCTCGGATCGGATATGGATCGGATGAGTGTATCGGATCGGATTTGTGAACTGGATCGAGTGGGGATTAGATGGATGTGGATATGAGCAGGATGTTATAGTGCAAGTCAAGTGTAGAATCCGGTATATGACAGTATCGGTATAACAAGAATTCTATAACCGGTAGTACAAAGGGAATTCCATAGCCAGGGAAGTGACATCCCTTACAATACTATCATCATCCGACACGAAGTGCGTGCTACATAACACATGCGTGATATAGAAACACGCACCATTTGATGGGACAACAAGAAAATTCGGATTTAGCGGAAGATAACCGTATCACATACCGTGTGAGAGCGAAATGACGTAACGTGAGTTGTTTGGGGTTGGGCCATGGCAGAGAAACTCATTCTGGCATTGTTGAGAAAATCAGTAAAATTTTAACAGATGACATTACACACTATATGAGAATGGGACGTCACCAAAGCACCACCAGCCTTGAAATCACGCACTTCCTCATTGTTAGACAGCGAGAGACTGTAACAAGCCGTTACTAACTCAGGTCCTCGAAATTTAAAATTTGAAATTTGAATCATGTGACTCACCCTCAGTTCATTCCAGTGTTCTGCCGGTCACTGAACGTTTACCAAAGTCAGTGAACGTTCACACGTGAACGTCACCATGTCTACAGATGAACGTGAATGCATCGGGTATCAGGAGTCCCAGGGAAAGTATTGGATAATCAAATCTAATTGGTTGTGGCCTGCTTACATAACAACATTGTCGACGGTTGTAAATGCAACTCCCCAGCTGCGCAAGTACGAAAAGGAGCCTGATGACAATACAATTGAATAGTAGTACATGACAATTAAGCATGAAACAACAGAATACAAAAAAAATAGCCAATGTTTGCAGTAGAAAACCTTTACTCGTCTAAAATCTCATCTGCAGCCTGTGGAAATTCTGGATCATCAATACCTTCAACATCGAGATCCAACAGCTCATATAGCTCAACCTCAGCATCTAAACCTCAGATGGCCGTGTGGAAAAAAGATCCAAGCCAGTCTTCAGCTCGAGTGAAATCAAAGAGATCCTTGATCAGAATCCGCTGGAATCTGGGAGGATTACTAGCTGCGTGTGTCATCTCTGAGGCTAAGAGTGATTCTTCGTCTGTGACAGCTTGAATCAGGTGTGCAGCAATTTGCCACAGCCCTCTGCTCTCTTGAACTATTGTGCTTGACTGGCAGAAACCACCGGAGGTATCTGCATCATCTTCTGTGGTTACCATTGCATGGGACTCTGAAATTTCTGGTGGCTGGTTGACTTGCAAGTTGTTATTTGGGCCATCACAGTGGTGCTGTTTAAGACGCTTGCTGACAGATCCAGCACGAATGTGTTCTTCATGGAGATACATCTTCAGTTCAGCAAGTAACATGAGATTTTTGGTCGATAGCCGGTTGCACCATTTTGTGAGAATTGCACCAAACATGCTGAAAAGGCGCTCGCAGGAAGCAGAATTTGGGCAGATTGATAAAATATGTTGCGCGATCTTCTGGAGGGGCTTGATTGTGGAGTTGCTATGAGAGAATCCATCCCAAATCTCGAGAGGATCAACTGGTGTGCCCTAGTATAAATACTGTGAGTTTGAGAGTAGATTTTCGACCATATTAGTACCTTTTCCTTTGCATGGGAGAGTAAAATCTGAGTATATATGTCGATTGGTTCAAATTCAGGTGAACTTTTCAGATAGTTATCGAGGTCTGTGAAAAGTTCAAGGGGTGGTGTCCCACCATAAAACCGTTTCCAGAGACAACTAAAGAGTGACATTAACCCAGCGCGTGTCGTCAGAGGAATATTATTGAATGGTTTGTCTTTGTAGAGTGGGTTGAGGATAACAGCAGCGATGAATACTTCTTGATCAACTTGAGCCCATCTGCGTTCCGCACTTTCAAGAACTGCATTTCAGGCATCAAGATCATTGTCATCACCAACTTTTGAGTAGCGGTAATATAGGAAACCAAATGAGATCGGAACGTTCTCGGGTCTTGAGTGGGCAGCTTGATGAATGTTTGTCATCAGTGCGATCGGCTCCAAAAGGTTCTTCCATCTAGCAATTGCATCGTGTCAGCTAAAGTTATGCTATGTTACAAACTAAAACTATTACTGAGCCATTGCATGCCAGAACGTGGGATTTTTTATGGTTGTGATCGCAGCTGAGGTCTTTGCTTTCGACTGAGCATTCCCTGTGGATCGCAGATCTGTTTCGTGCTTTGTTATAAGCAACTCCAGTGTTAGCCAAACCTCCAAAAGTCGCCGATATGCTAAATAATGTGATAACCATCGAGTGAGAACAGCACGAATAATGGCCAAAGTTTTTCCTATCGTGGACATCTGCAGTTCACAAAGGAGGGCAAGAACATGGGTTTTGCTATGGAGCCAGGTGATTAACTCCTGTGCAAGGTCACCATACTGTCCGTAGTCATTCTTAGCCTTAAATAAGTCTCCAACAATAAGGTTGAACTGTAGGGTATGACATGAAGTACTGTTGCATATTACATCTGCATCAACTTACCTGATGGGTGAGGCAGTCCAGAGTCACCATGTGTGGAAACTGTGTGCGAAGAAGACGCCGAGCCTTATGAGACTCTCCTGATGCATCAGTCATGCACGCAATAATAGTTGCACCCCACTCGCTCTCAATTATATTGATTGATTCTATAATCTGCTTGAGGAGTTCTTCAGCATTATGTGCATCACCAGATGCATCATGAACACGGATAGCATATAACTAGTAAGATAATAGTTGGTCATGATCAAAGGTTACAGATAATTAACAGTGTGCTCACCTTTCATTTTGATGTCATCATAAAACCCAACAAATGATGGCTGTTCTCGCCAGTCCAGCCATCACACTGGAGTGTTGCTACAGCACCACGACACTCTTCTTTTGCAGTCACTTTGAGTCCATGAAGGACATGTGGCATGACACGTTTCGTGAGGACTTTCGCTGATGGAATCTTCGCACGAGGGATAAACCTATCGCAAAGCTTCAACCACTCTGGATTCTCAACCCATCGCAGTGGTAAACCTGCACTCGCAGTCACTCGCGCCAATCCTGCTTCCCAGTCTGCCTGGTCAGCATCAGTCCAAGGTTGGCCAGCTGGCCAATGCGCTGCAATATGCGGCGAGAAGCTGCCAGATGCAGTAGTCACTGGCTGAGAAACAGAGCGATAAAGACCAGATTGAGTTGTGCGTTGACGTTTTGAGGGAATGGATACAAGTGATACATCAGACAGTGTAGGACTGGGTGCACAGGACTCGAGCACCAGTGGGCTGGGCAAAGATAGCAAGCCAGAAGATCCGGTGGAGACTGGAGCACCTGGAATAGTGAGACCGAGGGCTGGGGGAGCAGAAGTCAAAGAAGTAGGATATGACTCAGAGGGTGAATATGTAGCGGAAGGTCCTGCAATCGGGGATGGAATAGCACAGTATAATTGAGGCGCAGATAACAAAGGCGTTGGCAATGGCTCAAGTTGCATCACCGCTTGACCAAAACGAGCAGATTTTCTAGGTGAGGTGTATTTCGCAAGGTCAGCAAGTGCCCATGACCAAACACTCTCCGCATGCAGCTCACAGTCACAAATATGTGTCAGGAGTGTTTGGGGACGACTGACAAGCCAGATTCGCTGCAGATCCTGTTGGCCAGTAGCCCACACTAAAGCATTGTGTTAGGACAGATGACCAATTCAATTTGAACGGGAACTCACCTGCTCCCCTGATTGCATCTACATCTCATATGTGATTCCAGAATCCCTGCTGCACCTCACGTTCATCACGAGCTAGTTCTCCAGCGAGGTAACACTCAAGTTGTCCAGAGCAGATCAGTTTTGCCTTCTGCTGCACCATTGATTCTTGTTCGTGATTCTCGTAGCCGGGATGTTCTGTAAATTCCGCCCACCACCAGCCACGACTGGTGCTCCGAGTTTTCTTCTTGCCGCTAGTGGCCATCGTGAGGCAGCCTGATGGAGAGCAGGTAAGAGAGTGGGAAAGCGCTGGAGAGCCGAAGTATTCATATAGGTGTAGGCAACGAGGATTGAGCTTTGTAAGTGGCACGCAAGGGCTGCGCAACATTGTGCTGACTGCGCTCGTTATCGTGGTGTATTACATACTGGACGAGGACCCATGGCACCCGACCCGTTCACAATCAAGTGGTGTTTGCCGAAGGTCAGTGACTTTCCCACACTTTACGGTCACTGACCACAATGTTCGTTCACTGACTGGCAGAACACTGGTTCATTCAGGAAACACTGTAAGTAGTACTGGGGGCAAAACTATTTTCGACCGAGTTTTGACCAAGTGCTGGCACAACTGGCAGTCTGGCACTTGGCGCACCGGCGAAACTCCCAGGCGCACCGCATCAACGTGACAGCGATTCATGATAATTCATAGTGATACTACCGATTATTACATTGACGAGACACCTTTCATAGTTAACAGAGACTGCACATCCCAAGATATATTATCATTCAAGTCAAATCCCACCTGCTGAAGATCGTCTTCGAAAGCCGCAGGCATAATTCCTTTGTCGACCTGCTCCAACTCCGTAAGGTCATACACTTTTCCCACCAAGATTTCGTACCCTTCCAGCTGGGGATCAATAACCGATGGTAATTATGCAAAAGCCCATCCAGCTCGTCGTCAGCCTGACTCTGGCTTACCAAAGGAGGTGTCCATGCGAAATTTGTGTCGAGATCCATTGCCAGGCCGTGTCAATGCCACCATTGTTCCGAGTGTGCATATGTGAATGTTTTCGACGGACTGGTTGGCCAGCGGCAAGTGCATGCTGGTGGACATGATAGGAATAGTTGTTACGAAGTTTTCCAAGGGTCTCAACAGTGCGAACTGTAAAGTTGCAACGTTTGACACTTTGGATTCTATCGAGATTCGAAAATAATCGTTCGACATCTGCTGCATGAGGGACAATTGAGAATAAGGTGAGCGCGAGTGTTTTCAATGGGTACGTCTTCGCAGATATCGGAAGATTTTCCCACCAATCCTTCTCATTAGCTTGACCACCTGCAAACGGGCCTCAATTGCATTGGTAATACTGCTTTAGATTCTCGACAAGTTTGACAGCTCGATCCCCATCCCAGCGGCATTGTATTGCAATGTCAAGTGCAAGTGCAGCCGTATACATCTGCTCGAACGTTCGGCTCTTTGCAGCTTGAGACACTGCGAGTTTCCGGCACATTGGATGTAAGAAAAGGGCAAGAGCGTGAATATGGCATGAAGATTGACGATCAAATACAGCCTTAGCACTGGATGTTTTTCAGTAGGCATTTTGAGACGAGTCCCAAGTGCAGCCTGAGGATGGTGCAAATGATATGGTTCAACTTGAACAAATGGTAAAAAACATGGTAATATAATAGGTGGATTGATGGCGAATCTACTGTGACGAGCTTATCCAAGTTGCCCCCTGGACCTCTGGTACTACTATTGGTTGTGCCAAGTTTTGCCAGGACCCCTGAGATATCGTCGGCAATTGCCAAAATGGCACAACTTGCGGCGCAGTTTTGCCAACAACAGAGCCTGTAAGTCAAATGACAGCCGTTTGCAGAACGCTAGGCCAAAAAATTTTCACTACATACATTCGGGACAATAAACTTTTAACTTCCGACCTGGGACAACCTTGACTCGATCTATGACTCAGATGGGACGACACATCCAAGGAACTAAAGCAAGTCGCTCTATAAATGAGCTTGATAAATGTCAAGGACCCAAAATTTTGTCGTTACACTGGGATTAGTGAGCGGTCATTGTGATATCTTCAGAAGACGCATGGGAGACTGGCGAAGTCATGAGGACACCGGTTTGCGCAGGTCGACCCCGCATTGTCGACTCGGATAGTCTCGATGCAAATGTGAGTCATCACTTATTCTCTTATTCTTGGTACTACTTATGTGTGATTTCTCAGTTCCTCGAGGCATGTATCGAGCGACAACCAGATATTCTCCTCACTGAGATGCAAGTTCAACTGCGGGAGACTTGTTGTGTCAAAGTTTCAATTGCAACAATTTCCAGAACAATACGCAAGCGAGGATTTACGCGGAAGATATGTCATCACTCATCTGTTCCTACTGGCGTGTATGACAAGGTCAATGATGCTTCGGTGAGCTCCTCGATGGACATGAATTTCCTGCTGTTTTTCCTGTTGCACCTGTGAGCCCAATTGAGAACTAGCATACCCTATATTTTTGATTGGAGAATATAATGCGTCGTTTGCAACTGCTCTTGTCAAGTTTAGGAGGGTGACAATTACTTGCTCTAATTCAAGTAGATAAATATCACAGATCATACATAATCGGTCCAAAGACTGCCACGACAACGATTATTGGCATCCATCGACTACGCGCGCACCAATCCGAGATTTCCTTGCTGCAGCCTCACCACAAATCCATTCAGTTCCTCAGTCTCCAGATTATTGACGTTATGCTCCTGATGTATCGCTCTTCGGCCGTTGATTTGGTCCAGAGCGAGCTTCAGCTCTTCCTCAGCCCCAGACGAGTCCCGGTCACTTTTTGGACCCGCGTGATCGAAAGTCTTCGAGATGATGCTTTGAATAGCCTGCGGATCCATGAGCGGGGCCGAAGCATCAAACACCTCCTTCGGGAGAGCTTGTTTCGAAGCGGCTGAAACGCTGTCGGGGGACGTGGGGTTAAAGCACTTGCCGCAGAACTCCAGCGCATTATGAAGCTCTTCCGCGCTCAACCGTTTTCCCATCTCCGATGCACCCTGGATTACTGTATGGAAACAGCAGTCAGAATCTTTGACTTATGCCAATACCATACGATGATAGCAGTACCTGGTCGAATAGCAGCGAACGCCCGATCATAATTGTCCTCGTCGATGTCGTTCAGGATATCGAGTTTCGTCGATCGTATTTGTTGATAGGCACTCATCACCACTATCTGGAATCTATGCGGATCGCGTCGATCAGGAAGAGCCAATGCCGGTCTACTGATGGACGAACCTCGTGTAACTCAACGAAAACCTCTTCGTGTGCCATGCAGCCGCATCGACTTCTGAACAATCTCCTCTGATCGAGGCGCATATAGACACCGTGGCAGACAGCGCGGAGGTCATCGCGAGGTGTATCCCGGAGGAGAAGAACGGATCTATGAACGCTAAAGGGGGATTAGTTCTATCACGCGGACGAGGAAGACGTTCAAGTTCGTACCACCAGCGTCCCCGACCACGCGAAAGCCAGGTCCTCCGTAGCTCGAAGCGGAGTAGCTGAAGTCGGACGCCGATCGTATCAATGGCTCAAGCTGCCCAGGTTGTCCCCCAACGACCTCCTTTTGCACCAGCTTTGCGGATCCGAGGAGCTCGATCAGTCCTGGGGCGAGGGCCGCAGAAAGCCTATAGCGTTCTTCCATGGAGCTGCCTTTCAAGGCACGGACCCTCTCGTTGTACATGTCTTGATTCATAACGACGCCGACGGAAGTCGTTCCGTCGTGCAGAGGAATAAACCAAGCCCAGCCGGATTCGTCTGGCGCGCATTTGAATTTGCTCAATCAACACGCCGTCACAGCCGACAACGCGATACGTACCGCTCAGCGTCTCGAACCAGGGGGCACCCTCTCTTGTGGTATTCACGCCGTACGAACCGGCTCCTTTCCAGTAGCCCCATAGAGCAATGTTCTTCAATGATGCATTGACATGACGGTTGCGCAAGTGTTTGGTCGACATCAGTCCTACGCGACCGGATGCATCGACAAGATAGTCGAACGAAATCTCTCCGGCTTCGCCATCTACAGAGCGCAGCCATTCGGCAGCCACGGGCCTGGAAGGCTCGGTCGTAGAGAAGCGGAGGGATTTCACGCTCGTTTGTTCAAACACCTTTGCCCCGCAGGACGCCGCGTGGTCAAGCAACAACTTGTCGAATTCCGAGCGCACCTAGCTGGAGCATTAACTTTCAAGAAAGGAAAAGACGTCAAGTGCACATACCACGTTCCATACCGAGTTGAAGTGCCCAAGCCCAGCAAAGTCCGTGTCTGGAAGCAAGTGAGCGCCTGTTCGGCTAATTGCCATCATCACTCACATCCTTCCCGTTTGAATTGATTGAACTTGATCGCAGCTCCGGGCTATCGACGACGATGCATCATTGGTCTTATTATTCGAGAACACTTTGATCGCACCTTCTTCTGGAAACCCATCTCGACCACTTTTTTCTCCACGTCGATAAACTTCAGATAGTGACGAACTGAAGGAATCAAGCTCTCCCCGATGTGATACCTACACGGTAATGGTCAAAGCGGACGCCTGAATACTCTGGTAAAGTCCTTTACCGAGGAAACTGGGCGGCCTCCAACAACACGACGTCTAACCCTTCCCTGGCAAGGGCCGAAGCGGCGAAACTGCCAGAGGGACCTCCGCCGATGACGAGGATCTGAGCATGCTGGCATGGACCGTCAGTCCTGCTAGCGAATGCGAACGCGCTTGGAATGACCAACCTTTGGAATTTGTGAGGCCATATCGAATGCTACTGGGAGTGTATGAAAAATTGACAATGTTCATCGATGCTCTGAGCTTGGGCTTTTATACCAGACGCGTCCGAACGCATTAGGTCAAGCCTCGGCGTGCTAGACTCTCAACATCCAGGCAACTCCCACCGCGCCTTGTGGCGTAGACTACGGTCGCTCCCTTCTCCTTCAAGCCTAGGCGCTGTGGTTGTCAGGCGGTTATCGAGGAATTTCTGATTGTCTATTGGTGTCGGATGTATTTTTGTGAACTGTCAAGAAAGCTGGATAATCATAACCAACCCACTCTCGGTGTCTCTCCTGAAAGTATCATACAGATCATATTCAACCACTCTGAGGCTGAAAACGAGTTCGACGGGGATTGGCGGATCATGATGAGTGAATAGGATTTATAGTAATTCATTAAATATACGAATATCCGGAAAGTAACGATACGCTTTCATGGACTCATCTGATAAAGCGGCACAGAATTACATCTTCAGCGGAGTGGCAACCCCTTACAATAGTCCTACCTGGCCAATGTTTGCCTGAGCTGACTGAGATATCCACCATATGCTTCACTCCAGTAAGTCCCAGTGAAACCAGTGTAGTCGCGTTGCTCACCGACAAGAAGGCAGTAAAAACTCTGTTTAGGGCGGCACCTGATGACACCAGCTGTCAATCTTTCGGCGTTTAGTTGCTGTTTTTCGAGTTCCTGATGGATACAAGATACAGCATCAATGTTATACAGCTATGGTATCGCGTGCGCGGCAGTCTAGTACAACCTGGTATGAGCGAGAAATCAACATCGATCGAATTTCCAAAAAAAGTCGCTAACCCTTGTTAGCCTTCATGTGATAGACCAACGTTGATCATATCATGTCACATGGTATCACAAGGTGTCACAGATTGTATCACCAACTGCTGTGACCTAAATACTTTTGTGCCTTTACTTACTGCGATGTCCTGTGCTGCAAGTAGACGGGGACGACACTTTTCCAGCGGTTTCCCAACAACTGAGCCTGTGACTCGCGAGAGCCCAGGAACTCAACTGACTGCTGGATGGCTGTATTCTGTCACTTGTGCTATAGCCTTTGATGTCATGCCATATATGGGCTCATAACGACGCACTACTGCTTCACAGCATCTGGTATATGTCGATGATTTCCGTGCATGATGATGGTAGCTACGACTAAAAGCCAGTCTAAGTAGATCCGCTATCAGGCCCAGCTGTCACGCCTAGTTAGCCTGGTTACCTGGTACGGGTGGATTCATGAAGGCTAACAAGGTTAGCGACTTTTTTTGGAAATTCGATCGATGTTGATTTCTCGCTCATACCAGGTTGTACTAGACTGCCGCGCACGTCAGTCTGCTTCAGCAGTGACTAGTGACTGGCTGGATTGAACGTTGAACGGTTATCTCGGAGGACTAGGACCCTGACGTACAGCTTGCGTACAGTGTACATGATCATGAGAATTAATGCTGTTGCCCGCAGTTGAAGTTCTTAACCTTGATCGTCATGGTCAACTGACTGAAACGCGATTGAGCGAGAAAACAAACGCACGGCGGTGGCTAAAAATATAACCTAATCACAGGAGCTGATGGTGGCGGTGACATCACTGAAACAAAACATTGTCAGTCAGGATTGATCCAGAAGCTGAGGTGCCCTACGTGTATTCAATGTGACCGGTGTGCTGGTAAAGGTTGGCTCCACCAAAGGCAAGCTCTCCATAGTTGACTATGCCATGGGCTGGGAAAAGACACCATCAACGGGCTGAGGAATGGTGCCTTGCTCAAACAGGCGGTCAGTGAACAGTCTGGATCGTGTCTTCTGGTGGATTTGGTAGGACGCTGAGGCTTGACACTGTAGGCCCGATGCCAAGGATACCATT
>MU173031.1:46620-81009 GCA_016695475.1 Suillus decipiens | reverse complement strand
TGCAAAGATATGATAATCATTGATCAAGTATGGTATAGTAGGGTAGGACCAGAGAACCGCTCGAAGTCATGTTCAAGTAAACGACGATGAACTTCATCAGTTTTCCCACGAAACACGGTCAATAACTGTGACTTTGAGTCACTGACTGGCAGAACACTGATGGCAATATTGAGCCCCTTAGCTACCTCAGTCCCCTTCGAGAAAGTGATGACAAGACAGTTGCGATGCGAATCATTCTGAGTGCAATGATTCGACTTCCTGATAAAATGTGGCAAGAGATGGTTTGCTTTTGATCCTGACATGTGTTGTCAGTCGGTCAGCACTAGTCACCACTGATTGATTTAATACTCTACCTGACAACTAATCGTTGCATCAGCATCAGAGAACGGATGAATCCTTGATATCAACTGCGGAAACCAGAATTTGATCAGGTCTGGATAGGGTGTCTCAGAACAAGATGACATAGCCGGTGTATAATCGGATCATGCAAACTCCGAGTTGACAGAGAAGTAGGAAGGTAGGTCCTAATCCGACATAGTAGGAACACTGGCTATTATTGAGTTATCCGCAAGTCTCAGACACGTTCTTCGAAGTACGATCTAACTCGATTATACAGGGAACCCGTAAACAAACGCGTAGCGTATACAAAAACTAGCTACTGCATGTAAGTACCGATGATTTAAGGTTCAAGCCACCGTTTTGGCTCCTTCCAAGTCAAGCTTGTCACTAAATAACTCCAACAGCTATTGCAGAGTTTGAATATGGATTTCTGGTACTGTTCTGAATCATGGTCCGCATGTCTGATTTTAGTCTATAATCATGTCAGATTAGCACCTGAATACGAAGTTATCATATGAATATATGCTTTTCTATGGATCTGCCCTGTTCCTGGTCACTTCCAGTCATTGCTCCCTCATTTCCTGCCCCTCACTACCACAATGCATGGTTCCCATTTCAAATTTCTAGAAGACAGGAAGTGAGTGCCACATAGAACATGTGTGATATGGAAACCCGCACCACTTGATGGGGCAATGAGAAATGTTTGATTTAGCTACCTGGGAAGTAAACATCACATACCGTGTGAGGGTGAAACATGACTTGGTTGGGTTGGGTCATCGCAGAGAAACTCATTCTGGCATTGTCAAGGTCAAAAGAAACAGTGAACATTTCAACAGGCAACATAAGTTACACACCGTATAAAAATGGACCATCGCCAAAGCACTGCCAGCATTGAAATCACCCACTTCCTCGTTGTTGGACTGTGGCAAGCAGCCAACATCAGGTAAGCAAGCCAAAAGACAAAATCATGAGAACCCACACCAACTAAGAGTGAGACACATCCAGAGCATCATTCAGTATCAAGCCAAAAGACTGGAACATGGCACTCTCTGAAAGCAGGACATTGTTACAGTTGTCGTACGCCCCTCTCTTTTTCCTTTTGTCTATGTCTATCTTGATTACATCATCATCTCCTTGTATATTACTTTCATCCACGGTCACTTGACTGTACGTTCATACGTGACTCACTCTGACTCATCCCTACATCATACGTTCAACATGTTGTACTTTACCGCCTTCCTTCTTTGGTTACGCGGTCGTTTACATATCACTCGAGCCTGCCCTAAAGGTACCTTCATACTTATGTATATAAGCTCGAGTAGATACGTTGTATTTCCTCATTCTAATCTTACTGGGTTTTACCTGGATTCCTCCTTCGCTAAGGACCCCCAATCCTTAGTCGTCTAAGATTGTATCTAAGCTTAGCACACCTAAGTCTTAGTCTAAAGCAAGCTTACCTTGCCTCGACTCAGCTAGTTCCATGTACCTTTACTCGGACCTACCTTCGTCGTTGTAGAACGTATTCGACTCAGCCAGTCTAGTCCTCTCCGGCACTCGACTGTCTTCGTCGTCTACCTTGAACCCACGACTCTCGATACTGCTTGTTTGCAGCAGTCGTGTTCAGAACTACCCCAGTTCGTAACAGACATGGCCAGAGCATCATCAGCTCAGCAAACCAAAAAAATGACAACTCATACTCTGAGAGCGGGATGCAACAAAAGTGCCATCAGGGTTGGGTATTAAGTGAGCCAAAAGATGAGAACATGCACTGGTTGGCAGTGGGATGTGACCAGCGCATCATCAGGGCGAGTAAGTGAGCCAACAGACAGAAAACACACTGCCTGAGGGCAGGACACAGCCAAAGCATAATCAGGACATCACTGAAAACCAGGATCTATGATAAACCCTTATATACACATTATAATCCCAACAATGTCTATAATCAGATAAAATATGCACTACATATGCTATAGTCTTGTATAGGAATATATTGTTATCCCTTATGACCAATCTTTATCACAATAACCTGTGTCTGGCATTAGTCAAATGAATTTGGCTGTGTGAAAACTAAGACAGGTTGGTACACATATTTGATATGTTTATAGTATGCAATTTCCACACTTCAGAGTATTGGCTTGATTAGTGATCAATTTATATCATATTTAGACAGACCCACCTGTTACATCAGGCAATATATACGTTTACATTGTTATCCTCCTTGAATAATGACAGTCATGATGACTTATACTTAGCATTAATTGAATCAATCTAGGTATGGGACTAGCACATCTGAATACTGTCAATTGCTCTTATGTGTCTAGTGGATGAAGTAAGTGAAGTTGTTCCACATCTATTGTTACAATCGTCGTACGCTCCCCCTCTATTTCTTTCTTTCACTCTCTTTCTTGGATTACCCAATCATTCCCTTGTATATCACCTTCGCCCACGGTCACTTGACCGTACGTTCATACATGACTCATTCCCCTGTATATCACCTTCGCCCATGGTCACTTGACCGTACGTTCATACGTGACTCATTCTGACTCCTTTCTGACGTCATACGTTCAACACGTTGTATTTTCCTACCTTCCTTAACAGGATACGTAGTCATTACTTATCTCCTCGAGCCTCCCCTAAAGTAGCTTCCTACTTACGTATATAAGCTCGAGTAGATACGTTGTATTTCCTCATTCTAATCTTACTGGGTTTTACCTGGATTCTTCCTTCGCTAAGGACCCCCAATCCTTAGTCGTCTAAGATCGTATCTAAGACTAGCACACCTAGCTCTTAGTCTAAAGCGATGCTTACCAGCCTCGACTCAGCTAGTTCCGTGTAACCCTACTCGGACCTACCTTAGTCGTTGTAGAACGCATCCGACTCAGCCAGCCTCGTACTCCTTTGTACTCAGCTGTCTTCGTCGTTTGCCTTACCAGACACCACGACTCTCGATACCGCTTATTTGCGGCAGTCGTGTTCAGAACTATCCCAGTTCGTAACATCTATACTAGTGCAAAGTTTCTGACACCATGGGTCTTCGTTTACTAAAGTAAAAGATGTGTTGTGCTTTATTATTTGTTACATAGATGGGTGTGTTGAACGTTAGTTAAATGAATCTAGGTATGATAATACTAAAACTTGGTTTTGGGTATTACTGATCATGTCCAACCTGATAGTAGATGAGACTAGTGTACCTGAATACTGTCAATTATTCTCATGTGTCTGGCAGATGAAGTAAGTAAAGTTGATCCATGTCTAGACCGATGATAAATACCAGACATAGATTACTTTATATAAAGTTTCTGACACTATGAGTCTTCATTTACTAAAGTAAAAGATATGATATGTTTTGCTATGTGAAACATAGATGGGTAATTGCTTCATAAGAGCAATACAGTGTTGATTTCCCAGTGCAAACAATTTGTTGAGAACCAGCCAATGAATGAGAAACAGGTATTGTATCCTCAACTATACAATGCCAAATTTCCATTGCAATGTACAAAATACTATGCGCATATATCACAAATAAATCAAAATGCCATTGTTTGTAGTTTCACCTGCAGAACACATACAAATTACATAGTATATACTACTTATACAAGTAGCAAGTGCTATATGAAGGAACCATAGCAACAGAGATGGCAGAAAGAGAAAAAGGAAAGAGGGACTGAAACAAGGAGATAGCAGAGGGAAGGAAATGGCGGAAGGACAGACACGGTGTAAGGAGGGAAACCACAGAGGGAGAGAAATGGGGGCGACAGGGAAAGGGAAACAGAGGCAACAGAGAGACAGAGAGGGATGTGACAGAGACAGGGAGACAGAGACAGCAGAAGGAGGATGATGGAGACAGTGGGAGGAGATGGAAACAGCAGAAGGAGGATGACAGAGACAGCGGAAGGAAGATGACAGAGATGCTGGAAGGAGGGAGACAGAAATGGCAGAAGGAGGATGATGGAGATGGTGGAAGGAGGATGACAGAGACAGTGGAAGGAGGGAGACGGAGATAATGAAGTGAGGGAGAAGTGTTGCAAGTTTGAAACCAATCAGGCTTGTCCAGCCCATGTCCAAGCAACTGACAACTGTTCAACCCTTTGGGGGCAATAAAAAGACACATACTTGCAACTGAAAACCTTGCTAATATACAATATGAGATGGAGGACAAAGAGAAGCAGTAGCCTACTCACCAGTTCCACCACAATAAAATACCATCTACTTCCTTTGCTGTATCTTGTGTTGGGGGAAGCTTGAAGAAATCAACAATATGGTTATAGAAAACTTTGCTGTTGAAGTCATCATCCATGATCTGCCACGAGTTAGCACTGGACAAAGCAAAGCAAAGCTAAGCAACCACATTAATGATGTAAGGTGCCAATCAGAACTCATGCTTCATACCTGGATGGTGATGTATGCAATTACCCGCAGTTGAATGGATGTCATGTTGAGTAGCCCTGCAACATCACAACATGTGTGCTGCTCACCACTTCCCCAAATCCTTCGGTGCTTTGAGTGTCCATGCACAGAAACCTCATTAGAACCAGCCTGCTCTGGGTCATCAAGCTCTGCAGAGGTAGGAGATGTAAATATGGCTTTAAATGCCTGTAGCTCATTTCAGGAAAGCATTGATCATCTACACAGTGAATCATACCTTTAATAGCAGCTTCCCTTTAAATAGGCCATCTCTATGATTTCTAGTGTCATAATCTCCATCATACAAGAATGTCGGCCAAGAGTAAGCTGTCACCCTATAAGCAGGGTGGTAGTCCTGAATACATTGTCGAACACTGTGAGATTGGTCAACAAACATGTCGCCAACAAACAATGAAACTTACTCAGAGCTGTTCCAGTTATGATCTACAGGACATAGAAGCCTTCCTGTTGCATCATTGTAGAAATCATGGCCAGTCTTGTCGTAAGGGTGAAGGATGGGGTCTGGTGGTGGGGAGCACTCTGATAACTAAGAAACAACAAGTGTCTTGAGTTTTGTTGTATCATCTGCCCTAGCTGAATCAGCTCCTTTATTCAGCTAGAAGAAAGGGTTAGTTAGCCAAGGCCTGGTTGTCGCAATGTCTCACCTGGCTGTATGCAAATGCTAGGTCATGGTCCTCGACCAATGAATTTGTTAGTTTATGTACAGATGGGCATGATACAAGAAGTTTCTTGAATGATCTGTACCATCTATCATCACTAATAAAAGTAAACTGTTAGCTTTAGTCACTGGAAATGCAAAATGACTTACTCAGGATCCTCAGACTCGAATTTGTCTGTGTCAGATTCACTGACAGCACCAAGTACCATGCGTCGATCATGTTCCACAACTAGTTGTCCGATATAACTGATCAGAAAAACCAGTCGTCGAATCGCTCTAACCTCAAAATGGTAACAGTTACTACAGTTAAATCAATAGCATGGACATGTGTTTGAAGGTTGGACATACCTTTTCTCTTTGGAAGGTTCCTTGCATAGCTCTTTGTTTTGTGCCTGAAGAACATCAATTCGTCTCTTCAAGGAGGCTACAATATTGACAGGTGAGTTGTTGTCTGAGAGAGGAATCTGTGACATCTGAAATAGAAATAGACCTTGCACTTGAAAAGCATGGAGTGAAGGAACAAGAAATTTTCATTATTGCCCAAGTAATATAAAGGAATCAGTGCACATTCAAGTTTGATCTGATGTTGATTTGCACTGCATATGAGATCTTGCCGATTTACGTGTCAGTAGGAACTAAATTGTAGATGAACATTAAAAAACTAAAAAGAATGGGGATAAGTACTGCAGAAATGACAACGACTTGAAATTTTCCATATACCAAAACCAGGGCAAGCCATATGCACCACCAATACATCTGTGACTAAGTTAAGTTGGCAATGAAGAGCTAGATGGGATACACTGGCATTTTTTTCTCCTGGCACTGCTCTATGCCCTGTAGTAGTCTAGCCCTGAGTTGGGAATGGAAGGCAACACTGGCCATGGGCACATGCTCTGGTATGTAATAAGGCTGTCAGAGCATTAGTTCTAGGTTTGTGAGTATTTAAATATCCTTACCCTTGAGGATACATAGTAGTGTGAAAATATTGTCTGACCCTTATCAAGACAGTGTTACCTCCCATCACCCTGACTACCATGATGGAGCAGCAGATAACCTGGAAGGATACATTATAGATGTGTACTCATGGGTGTCATATTCCATACATCTGATCTCAGATCTGATCAGATCTGATTGATCCTGCTTCTGTCCAGACCACAGATCCAATCCAGATCACCCATCCAAAACCCCTAGCTTCTTGTGTTCTAAGTCCACTGTGCATACTTGCTTCTATCCCCTTTTGGTGATCTACCTGTACTGGTGTCCCAGCTGTGTAAATTCCTGTCCTGCTTACTGATCTGTTACCTGTGCTTCATATCCAACTTGCATTTACTGATCCGCTGCGCATTTACTAATAGACTTCTGTTATACTTTGTGCATAGCCCTCTGGTCCTGGACTTGCTGATTATCCATACTAGCTACCTACAGTACATAAACTGCATGTACAACACTAGAGAACCTTAGTTCAAATATCATCTTAGATTCTGCTCATTCCATTCCTCCAAACTTGAGCCTCTTCTAGCTCTAGTATCTTCTGAGACTTAGGATTGATTCCTAAATTCTACACTTCTGACTCTACCTTCAGTAGTCTATATCCGTTAGTTTCTAGTTTGGACCTCATCCAATACTAGCCTTATATCTTGAATCCATCCATATGCTCTGGATACCCTTTGGATATACTCTTTCCATCCATACGTTCTGGATATCTTTTGGACATACCACATCCGATACCTTCAGACCTTTGGATCCACCACACAAACACTTCCAAATCCTCAGACATATATTACTCCTCTGAAATAAGGGGCAATACTCAGGAAAGGGGCACAGTGTATGAACTGAGGCCAAAGCCCTTTGGATCTTTAATCTATTGAGTATGGTCTTAACAGTATATTCAAATTCACATCTTTCTGAGTACAATCTCCAAAACCACCTGTATCATGCCTCCACACAAAACTCAGAACTCCCTCCAAGGAGCTGGACTTGGTCCGATCCAACAAGACCCCACACCCATTGTCCAAACGTTTACCAGTTTCTCTCAGCACAGTGCAAGCATGAGCAACATAGGTCAAAGCATCTCCACTCATCTGACCAGACCGGATCTGGTTACACCAACCTGGAACACAGATGACCCAGATGCTAATCCATGCCTGACCATCCATTTCGATGATGAGTTGTGCAATAATCCACCAGACAATGAAGGTGATGATCCAGACATTGGGTACCTGGATGATGAAGAAAATGATGACCATCTGAGCCCCCAAGACCAGGTCTTAGCTCAACTGTCCGTAGCCATTAACTATCTCACTCACAGTAGCCATCATAACAACACCTCAGATGATAGCAAGGTCAAAATCCAGGAACCAGATACCTTCAACAGATCCGAGCTGTTAAGACTGTACTCAATAGGTGAAAGATTCGAAGGGCTTTGGCCACTGTGACCCTTTCCTGAGTATTGCCCCTTATTTCAGAGGAGTAATATATGTCCGAGGATCCGAAGGTGCTTGTGTGACGGATCTGAAGGTCTGAAGGTATCAGATATGGTACGTCCAAAGGGTATCCAGAACGTATAGATGGAAAGAGTATGTCTGAAGGGTATCCAGAGCATACAGATGGGTTCAAGATATAGGACTAGTATCAGACAAGGTCTGTACTAGAAACTAATGGATATAGACTACCAAAGTAGAGTCAGAAAGTGTAGACTGTAGGAATCAATCCTAAGTCTCAGAGGATACTTAGAGCTAGAAGAGGCTCAAGTGTTGGAGGAATGGAATGAGCAGAATCTAAGATGATATCCGAACTAAGGTTCTCTAGAGTTGTACATGCAGTTTATATACTGTAGGTAGATAGCACAGATAATCAGCGAGTCTAGAACTGCAGGGCTATGCACAAAGTATAATGGAAGTCTATTAGTAAATGTGCAGCGGATCAGTACATGCAAGTCGGATATGAAGCACAGGTAACAGATCAGTAAGCAGGACAGGAATATACACAGCTGGGACACCGGTACAGGTAGATCACTGAAAGGAGATAGAAGCAAGTATGCACAGTGGACTTAGAACATGAGAAGCTAGGGGTTTTGGATGGGTGATCCAGATCGGATCTGTGGTCTGGATAGAAGCAGGATTGATTGGATCAGATCAGATCTGAGATCAGATGTATGGAATATGACATGAGCCTTGCAAGCTCTGAGCATTCTTTGTCCAGTGTGAGCTCAACTTTCAAAGCAAACCTAATGTTTTCCATTCTGGATGCGCTAAAGTCAACTTCACCCAATCCTATCTCAAGGGAATGGCTCTCGAGTGGTTTGAACCGGATCTCCTTTCAGATGAAAATAGTATTGGTCCAGATTGGATGGATGACTACTCCGAGTTCATACTTGAGCTCCAAACCAACTTCAGACCTCATGATCCCTCTGGGGATGCAGAAATGCAGTTAGAGCAACTCCATATGTGTGATGGGCAGTGCATCAACAAGTACGTTGTAGAATTCCAATGACTTGCCTTTCAAGTATATGAATGGGGGGATGGGGCTCTATGATGACAGTTCTACAATGGTCTTCTGGCCTGAATCAAAGACAAGATCAGTCACATGGATAAACCCACCACCCTCTCAGAATTCAAAACCCTTGCCCAGACCATTGACACCCATTACTGGGAACATAAGGGGGAAGTCACCTGGGAAAGCAGATCAACCAACCCTCCTAGGCAGTTGGTATCTGACTGGATGAATGCTGACTTGTCTGGATCTGAAATGACTAGATCCACAAAACCCAATCCTACAAAATCCTCTGCCCCTAAGGTTCTGGACCTTCCTAATGGGATCAGAGCTGATAAAAAGTTGACCACTGAGGAGCATCAGAGACGTTTTGACAAGAGACTCTGTATGTTCTGTGGTGGACCTGGTCATACTGCCCAGAACTGCACCAAGTCGACCTTGCACACAGCTAAGGGTCATGCTACAGTGCCTGCCCTGGAAGCGGATCCAGAAGCCTCAGATGAGGCAAAAAATTAGCCTGCGACCCTCTTGACTCCATGCAGGATGGGGGTTGCATTGGTTCAACCCATACAACAGAGCTACGACTCAATGCTGTAACCTTTCTGGATCTGAACTCTCTATGCCCATACATCTCTCTTCCATCTTTCTCCAATATATCTGAATTTCCTGCCCTCATAGATTGCAGTTCTTCTCACTGCTTCATAGACACTAGTTTCATCTAAAAATATAAAATCCCTACTTATCAGATTCCTCCACTACTGCTCTGTTTGTTTGATGGTACCTGCAATAACAATATTTCCAAAGCCATAAACTTGTCTGTCCAATTCTCCTCTGGCATAGTCACCTCCAATATGTTCTACATTACTCCTTTGGATTCCTCTTGTTATATTGTTCTTGGATATAGCTGGCTCACCTGACACAATCCATCAATTGACTGGGTATTGGGCACCATCGAGTTCCAGACTACTATACGGGAAACATCATTGAACCCATTTACATCATTGCTGCCTTTGGACATTCCATCCATGGCAGAGATTTCCCATCTGACACCCCTGCTATCTCCAGATGTCCCATCTGAGGTAGAAACTTCTTCTCTGACTTCTCTGTTGCCTCCGGGCATCCCATCCATGGTGGAGATTCCTCCTCCAACCAAATCCAAACCCTCTGCTGGTACCCCAGTCCCTAACATATCTCTGATAAACGCAGTGGCCTTTTGCCATGCCTGCAAGTTAGAAGGATCTACTCAGTTCAGCATCTACCTCCGTCCATCTGAAGTCAACCTCCAATCCACATCCATACCATCCTATCCTCCAGACCTCTCCAGAATCCCTTCCAAATACCACAAGTTCGCAGATGTCTTTGACAAGGACAAAGCAGGGCAGCTCCCTCCTCACCGACCCTATAACCTCAAAATTGAGTTAGAAGAAGGGGCCAGTCCACCTCTTGGAACCATATACTCTCTTTCTCCAGTTGAGCTTGAAGCCCTCTGGAAGTTCCTTGATGAAAACATCTTGTCCAGACTCCTCTAATCCTCATCTTCTCCTCATGGAGCCCCTGTCCTGTTTGTCAAAAAGAAGGATGGCTCCCTTTGTCTTTGTGTGAACTTTCATGGCCTTAACCAGATTACCAAGAAGGACCAATATCCGTTACCCCTTATTGCCAACCTCCTGTTACGACTGGGATGGGCTCATTGAACGATGGTTCAAAAGAGAACAGCGGTCATATAATGTATCAACACCTTATGTACAAAAGAGTACAACGTTGTCAGACAACTGAGACAGGTTCATGCTGTGAAGCAAGACGAAACTGGCTAAGTCGAATATAATCGTGTTCAGACTAAGACTTAGGAGTGCTAAGACTTAGAAGACGACTTCACAAGACGACTAGAGTTGAGAGGCTCTAGTGAAGGATGTTCCAGGTAAAACCCAGTAAGATTCAAGTGAGGAATCTACAAGTACAGGAGAGCCTTTAAATACTAAAGTACATATGGACTTTAGGGCAGGCTTGAGACCAAGGTACATGGTGAGTAACTGCGTATAGTATACAACGATGTGAGTCAATGGAAGGTGATAGAACGTCATAGAATGTACATGTTGACATAACGTCATAGAAGGGTGACGTGTCAATAGAATGTCCGAGAATGATATGGAACAAAGTACGAACATACAGTCAAAGGACTGTGGGAGAAGTGCAAGGTCATGTGACCGTGTAAGAGTACAACCGATAAGGTAATAGTGACATAAGCAGGAAAGAAATGAATAGGGGCATACATCGATTGTAACACCTCCTAGACTCTCTGAGCCATGCCAAAGTCTATACCAAAATCGATCTCTGTTCTGCTTACCACCTTGTCCAGATAGCAGAAGGAGATGAGTGGAAAACCTCCTTCCATATGTGCTATGGCTCCTATGAATGGTTAGTAATGCTGGAAGGTCTTACAAATGCTCCAGCGGCTGTCCAACACTTTGTTAATAGCATGTTTGCCAATATGCTGGATATATGCATTATCGTGTATCTGGATGACATTCTTATCTATTCTGAGGACCTTACAAGTCATAGGAAACACGTCTGAGAAGTACTATGCCATCTCCATAAACATCAACTCTATGCTAAACCCAAAAAATGCGAATTTCACTCATCCTCTGTCAAGTATCTTGGTTACCTGCTATCTCCGGAAGGCTTGACAATGTCGTCCAAGAAGATCCAGTCTATTGTTGACTGGCCAGAACCTCAGAAGATCAAGGACATTCAATCCTTCCTCAGGTTCACTAATTTCTATTGTCGATTCATCTTCAATTACTTGGATATCATAGTTCCCCTCACTTGGCTTACACGCAAGGGAGTTCTGTGGAACTTTTCCAAGGACTGCCAGAAATCCTTTGAAACACTCAAGAAGGCCTTCACTTCTGCTCTGGTACTTACCCACTCGATTCTGGATGTTCCTATAGTTGTGGAAACTGATGCCTCTGACTATGCTATTGCTGGAATACTTTCCATTGTATGTCCAGACTCAGAGCTTCATCCAGTTGCCTGCTACTCCTGTACACTATCCACACCAGAACTCAATTATGACACCCATGACAAGGAACTCCTAGCCATCCATGAGGATTTCCGGACCTGGTGACATTACCTAGAAGGCTCGTCCAAGCCTATAGATGTCATTACGGACCACAAGGACCTTGAGTATTTCTCCACCACCAAACTCCTCTCTCGCCATCAGGCTTGCTGGTCAGAATTCCTCCATCAGTTTAATCTCATCATCCATTTCCATCCCAGAAAACTTGGAGCCAAACCAGATTCCCTTACTAGATGTTGGGATGTCTACTCCAAAGAGTGGAATAAGGACTATGCTCAAGTTAATCCTCATAATTTCTGCCCAGTATTTACCTCCAAACAGTTAGCTTCATCCCTATGGACCACAACCCTAGCACCTCTGGTCCTTAGAGCAGCTGTGCTCATGGATATGGAAAACCTTCGGAAAGACATCCTGACTGCACTTCTCAATGACCCTATCGCCAAAACACATCTTCTGTTACCCTCAGATCCAAGATGGACAGTGGATATTAGTGGATTCCTTTGCTGCAACAACTGTATCTATGTCCCGGAGGCCAATGACTTATGACTATGCGTCCTCCATAACTGCCATGATCACCCCCTATCTGGACACTTTGGACAAAATCATACCCTCGAGCTCATCCGATGTGACTACACTTGGCCTGGTGTGACAGTCTAGCTGGTGCTAGCCTTGCATATGTCCATTTCCATTATTGTCTAGCCCCTATACCACATAGCGTGACCACCCCTAACCCTAACACTATTGATATATACAGTTACCAAGGTTACTGCACCCTTGCTGGACTACTGTGCCACAGTACTGAGCCACATTCCATGAACCAATGCCCATCAAATGCCCATGCCATGCCAACTAGTTCTATTTGGTGCATAGTACATTCCCATCTACTGCTGCTAATCCCACGGCAAGCTTTATTACATATAGAATGCATGCTGCAGCACATGCAGCACTATTACATATTGCTACAGCTAAGTCTCACATACTCGCTACTATTCTCGCCTGTCAATTCTGTGTACTTACAATGTATGATAAAAGACTGCTGACTTCTCCTCCGTTCAACACTTCCCTTCTACTGTACAGCGGTAGGAGAAGTCACTTACAATCATTTTCTTATATTATATCACTCATTAGACAGGATTCCCGTACCACTACATTATCACTATACAGAAATACATCTTCTTTGAAATCCAAATATCTCTGAGAATCCTTTGACGGTCTTCACTCTCGACACTACCCTCACTGCTATCATTGCTAAGCATCAGTATCATTGTCATCACACCATCACTCTTTGCTGTCCCTCAGCATACAGCGCTATCATAGTTATCAGTACACGCTATCATACTGCTCATCATTAGCACTTCCCACAGTATCATCGGTACCCATCAGCATCATTGGTATCCATCTTTCTCAGGGAGCTTAGCATCGGCATCCACAGAATTCACAGCGCTATCAACAGCATTGCTACCACTATCATCAGCATCACTTTATAGGAGTATCACACATCTCATATCAGTGCTTGACAAAGTATATTAACTAGCAACCCCTCAGGTCAAACATACTTGTCCTATAAGTGTAGCAGCTAGGCAAGACTTTGACATATACTAGACTAGGTGGTAGTTTGCTATCAGCCTAGCTAGATTGTAGTCTTTACACTGGAATACATACTTATGTAAAGGATTATGTCAGGTCCTGTACTTCCTGCACCTGAGCCAAAGTTCCGAGACACAAGCCATACGGATTACTCAAGCAACTCCCTGTTCCAGAGAAACCATGGAATTCCATTTCTATGAACTTCATTGAGCAACTTCTGGACTCATCCAGCTATACAGCTATCCTTGTCATCATAGACCGCCTATCCAAGCAAGCCATATTTGTTGCGACTCATGACACCATAACCTCTCTGGATCTCACCTGCCTCTTCCTCCTTCACATATTCTCCAAGCATGGTGTTCTGTCCCATGTAATCTCAGATCAGGGAACTGAGTTCATATCCCACTTCTTCTGGTCCTTAGGAAAAGCATTAGACATGGTCCTATACTTCACATCCAGATATCATCTGGAGGGGGATGGACAGACTGAATGTGCCAACCAAATGCTGGAACAATACCTCCAGATCTATTGCAACTATCAGCAGGACAACTGGCTTGAGCTACTACCCCTAGCAGAATTTGCATACAATAATACTCCGAGTGCTACTACTGGAGTATCACCCTTCTTCACCAATAAGGGTTATCATCCGAATATTTCCATCCATCCGGAATGCGATCCATCCTCCATCTGTGCCCAGGAACATGCCCTAGACCTTAATGAACTTCACCAGTTCCTCTGAGAAGAAATGTCCAAAGTGCAGAAACGCTATCAAGTACCTGCGGATGCTAAAAGACAACCCGCTCCGAACTTCCAGATTGAAGAACAAGTCTTTGTTAAAGCCAAGTACTTCCATTCCACTCACCCATCGAAGAAACTTTCAGAAAAGAACTTAGGTCCATTTGAAATTATGTCTTGTCCAGGCACACATTCCTTCACCATCTGACTTCCAGATTCTATGCATTCCGTACATCCTGTATTCCATGTCTCCCAATTAGAGCCAGCATTTCCAAACACCATCCAAAATCACATCCAATCTCCTCCAGTCAAGGTTGATGGAGAACCAGAATATGAGATATGTATCCAAAATCCTGGACTCTAGACTTGATTGTCATAGATGTCAATGTCAGCTTCTGTACCTCATCTGATGGTCTGGATACAAAGGAACAGATGAAGAGACTTCATGGTTACTTGCTACCAAAGTCGGAAACACATTTGAACTTGTATCTGACTTCCACTCTGCATATCTGGACAAACCTGGTCCTATTCAACTCTGAAGTACATGAAGGACATACAAAATACAAGTACAAGTATCAGAAAAGGCCACAGGACTGAGAGAGACTACATTTCCATAGACTCCTCCACCTCTCCGGATCCATCCTCCTCACTTCCAGAATCCTTATTCATCTCTTCATCTTCCTCCTCAACATCTGAAGGTGTCTGAACCTTATCCAATGGTATCTGAATCTCCAGCTAAAGCTCTCCAAGAAGCAAGGCCTGAAACTCCCTCTGTTGTTGAAGGAACAGCTCCAGTCCAGAACCCATCCGATCCATTGCAGCCCTGCTGCCTTCTGCTGCCAGGATGCTCTATTCTAGGAGAGAATTGGTCTGAGCCAACTCAGCCAAGACATTGTTGATGGCCATCACCAAAGGTTGTCTGTCATCCTCCACAACTTCTGAAGGTTTCGGACTTGGACTCCTCTGACATCTCTTACCTTTACCCCTTGGAGATGGGGATCCGGCAGCATGCTGCCTCTTCCTGATGGATCCGGGCCTTCTATGACAAGTACCCTTGTCCCTACAGCACAGATCACAAGATTTGATCTATCCAAAAGTCCATTAGCTCAGATCCAAAATGGCTGTATAGACTCACCATGTCATTCTTTTCCACATCTGTCCATAGACAGATCCGACCCTTTCCAGTGCAACATGCACAGGATCTGTTGTTGTCCGAAGACAAGGCACAAGACTTCTGAATGCTAGGAAAGGTACAGAACAAACATTCAAAACTCACTGTTTCTGCTGCAATCTCCCTACACCTCTTTTCCTCTACTGCTGCCCTCCATTTCTCAGCCTCCTCTATCTTTTGCAGATCCTCCTGATGCTTCCGTTCCTCCTCCTCCTTACACTTCCACTCCTTTTTGGCTTCAGCTGCAGCTTTGGCAGCTGCCAACTTCTTCTCCAGATCCACTACAAGGTCTGCAGTAGGGTCAGGGATATGGGATCCTTCTCCAGACATGATAAAAGCAGTTGTTGTGATATATAAGATAAAGTGGGGGTTAGGAATCACTCCAGACATCTGACATCCATATATCTGTTGGATTACAGACTCAACATGTCAACCATCAAACTTCTCCATCGTCTTGCATTAATTTCATCCAATCTGGATCAACACTTCTTGTGCCTCAGGGGTTTGACCCTAAAGGGGGGACACTGTCATATTTCATACATCTGATCTCAGATCCAATCAGATCCAATCCAATCCGATCAATCCTGCTTCTGTCTGGACCACAGATCCAATCCAGATCACCCATCCAAAACCCCTAGCTTCTCGTGTTCTAAGTTCACTGTGCATACTTGCTTCTATCTCCTTTCAGTGATCTACCTGTACCAGTGTCCCAGCTGTGTATATTCCTGTCCTGCTTACTGATCTGTTACCTGTGCTTCATATCTGACTTGTGTTTACTGATCCACTGTGCATTTACTAATAGACTTTCATTATACTTTGTGCATAGCCCTCCAGTCCCAGACTCGCTGATTATCTGTACTAGCTACCTACAGTATATAAACTGCATGTACAACACTAGAGAACCTTAGTTCAAATATCATCTTAGATTCTGCTCATCCTGTTCCTCCAAACTTGAGCCTCTTCTAGCTCTAGTATCTTCTGAGACTTAGGATTGATTCCTAAAGTCTACACTTCCAACTCTGCCTTTGGTAGTCCATATCTGTTAGTTTCTAGTTCAGACCTTGTCCAATACTAGTCTTATATCTTGAATCCATCCATACACTCCAGATACCCTTTGGATATACTCTTTCCATCCATACATTCCGGATATCTTTCAGACATACTACATCCGATATCTTCGGACCTTTGGATCCATCACACAAACACTTCCAAACACTTCCAAATCCTCGGATGTATATTACTCCTCTAAAATAAGGGGCAATACTCAGGAAAGGAGCACAGTGTATGAACTGAGGCCAAAGCCCTTTGGATCTTTAATCTATTGAGTATGGTCTTAACAACAGGGCACTACACCCAAAAGTCATAAAACAGTTTGCCCAGGGCCCAGTGGGTACAGGCAAGGTGCATCTGCATACACACGCAGGTGTTACAAGTTGCCAGAACCTCCCTTAGACCTTGAGCAAGCTCCTTCACACCTTGAGCAACCTCCCTCAGGCCTGGAGCGACCCCAAGATGTATATGACCTCCAGATTGAATGTGGTTGTTCATTCTAATAGTTCTGATTTCAGGAGGGGAATCATGAGCAAAAAGGTCCATGAGCCACTGTCACAGTCAAAGCAAAAGATGCTTGATTCCAATCAAGACACTGTGAGTGCCAGCTCAATATTGGCAATACCACTGCTTCAAAATACTTACCTGCAGTTGCATGCAGGATCAGATACAGCACCAGAAGTGCTGCCACAGAAATGTAGGAGGCTAGGAAGGGCAGTTGAGGGCATGGGACATTCAGTACAGTCCCTTGAAGTCCTCCTGAAGGTTGTGGAAGCCATTGAGAAACAGGCAGCAGTTCTTCACCAGGTCTGCAATGCAATGAAAAGCATAGAATTTGAAGACTAGAACATTCTGAGTGAATGACCATACATATCTTCTGCGACAAACTTATCTGTGACTCATTCCCTGCCTTATAACCACAATGTATGGCTCCCATTTCTTTCTCAACTGTCCTTAAGCGCATTCCTTTCCTGGGGACTTTGACACCATCAATGCACCCACATTCATCTACAACATCACCTTCCTGACAAAGAGCAGGGACAGAGGCATTAAGGCTCTGGATGCACCCATTGAGATTTGTACAGTAATGGCGATCAATGGTTGTATGATTCTATGTAGCAGCAAATTGAGGACTTACTGTATCAGCAGCAATCACAGCACCCACGCCCACTTTAGATAAAAATGCTATCACCACATTCTCACTGAGTGGCATGGACAGTGCATCGAACTAGTAAAGAGTAGAGAGAGTGCCATACATTTGGATTGCCTGATGCCACAGTAAGCAAGGACAGTGCATTTGAGATACAGTACAAACTTGAGTATTGTTATGTTCTCGTTATGATTGACAGAACTACATGAACTTGAAGGCTTCCAGTAGTAATGCATCCAGAAGAGAGGGTCAGTAAGTTCATCCTCTGGAACATTATCAATGTGAAGTTCAGCAAACACTACGACCAACTGGCAACTTCCGCCTATTCATGTGATGCATTAGTGAGCATGATTGGTCATCACTGCAGGCAGGAGTCTGGAAGCCAAATGACGGGCTGATTGCACAACATTATATAACACTATTATTACACCTATGTATAAATGCCTGGCTCTCAAGTCAATGTGAGCTCTCCTCCATATTGGATATGATACAGCTTCTTGGGGATAGCCACTAACATGGTAACTTAGGCATGTTTGCCATCAGGTTTTAATTAGTTAGACTCTCACCTGATGGCAGTTTGAAACCTGCTATCTCATAGCCATACAAATTGAACATGCCTTCTGCTTCAGCAAATCACATGCATGAATTTCATCAAGGCCATTAATAACATGGACAAAGAAATCCATCACCATGAGTGGGCAGAGCTTGTAGAAAGTGATGAGACTCTCTGGTGACATGATTTCCATCTTATCCAGTGTTCTGACCCCCATGGAAGTCACTGGGCAAAGAAATTTCTTGACCCACTGCCTTCTTGGTTCTGCTCTCTCAAGCCTGGTAATAAACTCTTCAATCAAAGGATAGGAGCTACATGGATGGGTTTTGATTTCCATGTTGCTGATAATGGACAACATTAGGTATTGGGCCAGTGAAGGTGAGGGTAATAATCCCTCTTTAAATTGATCTGAGAGCTGACTGTCCAGCATTGTTTTATCTGGTTTCTTTCAACTGCATGATAATGAGTACTGCCCAACTAAGTCAGAGCAAGAGTTGGTCAAATGCTGTGTTCCAATACATGCTAACTCAATGGAGTACTCAGCCTCATGTTTAAGCCGCAGCAGATCTTGTGTATGCAGCAATACAGTGTTGAGACTCTGTTATCCTTGAAAATTGGCAATATTACTGCACCGTAAAATAAGATTCAGCTAGTGGAGTGCAATAAGCAAGGCAGGACAAACAACATCAGCAAAAGACCCATAATTTTTGCTTGTTTTATGCTTATAGTGAGCTCTCAATGTGTTAAGACTGTACTCAATAGGTAAGATCCAAAGGGCTTTGGCCTCAGTTCATACACTGTGCCCCTTTCCTGAGTATTGCCCCTTATTTCAGAGGAGTAATATATGTCCGAGGATCTGGAAGTGATTGCATGACGGATCCAAAGGTCTGAAGGTATTGGATATGATACATTTGAAAGATATCCAGAACGTATGGATGGAAAGAGTACGTCCAAAGGGTATCTGGAACATATGGATGGATTCAAGATATAAGACCAGTATCAGATGAGGTCCATACTAGAAACTAATGGATATAGACTACCGAAGGTAGAGTCAGAAGTGTAGACTTTAAGAATCAATCCTAAGTCTCAGAAGATACTAGAGCTAGAAGAGGCTCAAGTTCAGAGGAACGGAATGAGCAGAATCTAAGATGATATTTGAACTAAGGTTCTCTAGTGTTGTACATGCAGTTTATATACTGTAGGTAGCTAGTACGGATAATCAGCAAGTCCAGGACCAGAGGGCTATGCACAAAGTATAACAAAAGTCTATTAGTAAATGCGCAGTGGATCAGTAAATGCAAGTCAGATATGAAGCACAGGTGACGGATCAGTCAGCAGGACAGGAATATACACAGCTGGGACACTGGTACAGGTAGATCACTGAAAGGGGATAGAAGCAAGTATGCACAGTGGACTTAGAACACAATGTGACAGTCTAGCTGGTGCTAGCCTTGCATGAGTCCATTTCCATTATTGTCTAGCCCCTATACTGCATAGCGCGACCACCCCTAACCCTAGCGCTATTGATATACAGTTACTGAGGTTACCGCTCTCTTGCCAGACTACTGTACTGCAGTACCAAGACACATTTCACGAGCTGATGCCCATCGAAATGCCCATGCCATGCCAACTAGTTCCATTTGGTGCATAGTACATTCCCATCTACTGCTGCTGATCCCATGGCAAGCTTTATTACATATAGAATGCATGCCGTAGCGCATGCAGCACTATTACATATTGCTAGGGCTAAGTCTCACATACTCGCTACTACTCTCGCCTATCAATTCCGCGTACTTACGGTGTATGATAAAAAGACTGCTGACTTCTCCTCCATGAGACACTCCCCTTCTACCATACAGTGGCAGGAGAAGTCACTTACAATCATTTTTCTAATATCATATCATTCATTAGACAAGGTTCCCATACCGCTACTGCTCTCGCTATACACAAATATATCTTCTTTGAAATCCAAATATCTCTAAGGATCCTTTGACAGTCTTTGCTGTCAACACTTCCCTTACCACTATTTTTGCTAAGCACCAGCATTCATCAGTATCATCAGTTTCATCACCATCATGCTATCACTCTTCGCTGTCCCTCAGCATACCACGCTATCATGGTTGTTGGCATACACTATCACCACGCTTGTCATTAGCGCTCCTCACAGTATCATCAGCATCACCAGTACTATCTGTATCTATCTTTCACATGGTGCTTAACATTGGCATCCACAGAATATGTAGTGCTATCAGCAGCAATGCTACCACTAGCATCAGCATTACTTTATAGGAGTATCACACATCTTATAGCAGTGTTTGACAAAGTATATTCACCTGCAACCCCTTGGGTCAAACATTCTTGCCTCGCAAGTATAGCAGCTAGGTAGACTTCGACATATACTAGCCTAGGTGGTAGTTTGCTATCATACTAGCTAGATTGTAGTCTTTACAATGAGAAGCTATGGGTTTTGGATGGGTGATCCAGATTGGATTGTGGTCCAGACAGAAGCAGGATTGATCAGATCAGATCTGAGATCAGATGTATGAAATATGACACAATGCTGCTAAAGGAGCAATGCAATTGGTGAAAAAGCAGTATAATATAGATTATGAATGCCTGCCCTGACTATACCATATCCAAGCAGTTTCAGATGTGTTTTAGATTTGGTTTGAACATGAACCCTCTCTTAGATGAAGGTGCAATAAGTGGAATGACTGATGGAGAAAAGGTGAGTGCAGTAAGTGAAGTGGGATGAACAAGGAAGAAAAGGCAAGTACAATAAGCAAAGTGGAATGAGCAGCAGAGAAAGAGTACAGTGTAAGCAGGAACAAGTGATGGCAGCAAGTGCGGGGAATGATGTTTTGAAAGTGAGTGTGATGAGAACATCACAAGGAGATAATAGTGAGTCAGAGCGACAATGACAATGTGAGTGCTGTGGACAAGGAATGCAGTAAAGATGATGTGAGAATGCACGCAGTGGATGAGTGATCGACAAGTTAGGCTGTTAGTCTTGCATCAGCAGCAAAGCAAGGTTGTGAGACTTGGACTTACCTTGCTTAATAGCATGCCTCTCAATTATTTGCTCAGCATGCTGCCACAGTGATGTAAGATCACCACTTCTGAAATCATTCATGTTGACAAGAGTATGATCTACCAGCATGATGCAAGGGTGAATAAGATCAGCACACTCTAAGAAGCTTTGCACCATCTTGAGGTCCCCTGATGTGCAGAAAACAAGAACTTGCAAGGGCAGGTTCCTAAGCAATGACATCACCAGTGCTGGCTTAGTTCTCTTTGTGTGAACACACAAACACAGGTGAGTCAGTTGTTGAAGATGCTCCAAACCAACCATGGAATTCCACATTACCCAGTCATTGAGAATTTCCAGATTAGTGAGCCTATTGAAGACTAGGACAGTGGAAAGGGATATGAGTGGTGTGTGATCAAATATATGGGATATACTAAGCAATAATGAGTTTTGCAGAAGCACATTCAGGGAATGCAGCAGAGGGTTAGGTTCTCCAGCCAAATCTGATGGAGTGATCCATAGTGCAAGGTTTTGTGTACTTCTGCATAGCAAGAGGATGTCAGCAGCAGTACTTGACAGTACATCACCCTTGACACATAAAGATTGAACCACTCCTTCAGAATGGTGGGGTGATTGAAGGCGCATGGACAATAGGAAGCAGCTGGCTGTTACTTCATCAGATAAAACTACTTTTTGATAAAGAAGCCTTTCCATGCTGCAACAAAGGTAGGTACTGATATACCTCTCTGACCTGGAGGTGACTGCTTACCAGGAATGTACCCTCTGTGCAACCACTAAGAAGGAGAATGCCCTTTGTGCAGAGTCAGCAGCAAGAATGAATATATGTCTCTCCAGTTCTGTTGGGAGAATTGCAGTGCACTTGACTCAAACCAGTGAGTTCCAAGATATAGCAATGCATGTCATTTTGGTGTATCAGAGTGCTAGTGCCAGGATACTCAATGTTTCCACGGACTTTGCAGCAACTTCAATTTTTGCCGAGTAGATGGAGCTCAAGCTCAAGCTTCAGCTCCAACTCAGAGTAGTCATGCCATTCAAGGCTGTATCTAAAGTATGTCGCCAATTGCCATTTCCCATGTGAACTGAGGTTTTTGTCTGATGTGATTTTCAACTAGATCATACTACTACTGAGTGCACATGAGAGCCAGATCTGTAGTCTTCACTTGCTTTATTTGCTCCTAGCTACATTCTTTCTTCTCATCATCCTAATGAGCCACTGCTTCAAGTGCCATTCAACCTGCAGTCGGTTGTTTTCAGTGCCAAGTGGCTTAACATGCCACCAGAAAAGCTGCTCCCATTGGCAATGGCAGCTGATGCTACAGTCACTACATTTCAAACAAGCCGCAGAAGTCACACAAGAGGAATCTATGGCAAAGAAAATAAAGCTTAGCACTACTCAAGTGAGTCTTCTTTACCCTGCTCCAGGCTTCATTTGACGAGACTAGCTTGCTGCAGCTGGATCTTTGTGCAGTGCTATGACCAAATCCCCTAGCAGCAGTAATCCCCTTGCATCATGTGATAACCCTCTATCACCTCAACTATCAACGGAGCCTAGAATACTACAAGAGGTGCAGTCTGACCCTCCTATATCAACTCTTACTCCTGAAGGCACTCACCCCACTCAGACTCAGCGGTTACCTGCATGATTCAGAGATGAGCCTCCTGTGCCACCTCCCCCTGTCCAACAATTACCTCCACCTACCATTTATCGAGTAATTCTCCATGTTTTTGACTCTTTATGGATGTCCATAAATCTGTTTGGTATCGGAAGGGAGTACCATCATTGGACAACACATGATCTGGATGCATTTGTCTCTGCAGACCAGCTATCCAACTTTTGTCCAGATTTGGATCCTGAACCATCCAATACCAGGGTAATGTCTTCCCCAAAGCCACCTCCTTGGCCTTGGAGAAACATGAGCATCTGGCACCTCATGACTTGGATGATGACAGGAAGCAGTCAATTATCTGAAGCCAAGGTAACTTGACTAGTCAAGGAAGCCATATCAGCAGAAGATTTTAGCATACAGGATCTAAATGGCTTTGATGCCCATACAGAAATGGGACATTTTGATTCTGCTGAAGCCAGTCTTGATCACAATGATGTCTTCCGAAGGGATGGTTTGAAAGAGACAGTTGCAGAGATTTTGGTGCTGACTAGGGTGAGAAGTCTGAGTGGGAATGGACAGCCGTTTACTGTTCCAGGGTTCCAGTACTGTCTGCTCACAGCCATCACTTGTGCTGCTTTCTCTGAGGCAGCATCAAAGTGCTTCCATTTCACTCCCTTCAAGCACTTTTGAATATCTCCTGTGACCAGTCAAGAGCAATGCCTCTATGATGAGCTCTACACATCAGATGCATGGATTGAAGCACACGACAATTTGCAGAAGGAGAGGAGAAGTGATGGTTGTATGCTGGAGAGAGTCATCGCTGGGCTTATGTTTTGGTCAGATTTGATGCACTTAGCACAGTTTGGGAATGCCTCAGCATGGCTGGTTTATCTATTTTTTGGAAACCAGTCCAAGTACATGTGTGCCTGCCCTACCTCCAGTGCATGCCATCCTGTAGCATTCATTCCTACTGTAAGTGCACCCAAACACTACCTGCTACTGGATGGTTGTACTAACAGTTGTGTTTCATAGCTACCGGAAACGATCAAACAATTTATTGCACAAATCACCCTAATTAAAAGGAAGAGCTATGATGATGTTCTAGCTCATTGCAAGTGAGAACTCTTTTACACTATCTGGTGTATTTTGATAGACGATGATTTTCTTGAAGTGTACAAAAATGGTATCATTGTCAAGTGCTACAATGGGGTGTATTGCAGAGTATTCCCTAGGATATTTACCTATCCTGCAGACTACCCAGAAAAGTAAGTAAACTATATCCTTCCGACTTCACTTTACTAACTGAGATGCTGTCAACAGAGTTCTTCTTGCAACTATTTGTGATAAGGGTGTTTGCCCATGCCCACAATGTCTCCCCAAGTCATATTTTTGGTGTATTGGGCTCAGTGCTGATATGTCAGCAAGAGTTTCAAGAGTACGCCAATATCTTGGTGACAAAATCACCATCGCATGTGATGCCATTTACAAACTAGGCCTCCCCATCAAAGGTGCTGCTGTAGAGTGTCTTCTAAAGGAGTTCTCCCTTGTGCCTACCTTTGTGAGCCCATTCTGTCTTGATAGTTAGCCATTTATTTACATTGCATCTTTAGAATACCTTTGCTGATTGACTAGGCTCCCTTGGTTTTAATTTTTTCTTGATGCTTGTTGTTGACCTTCTACATGAGTTTAAACTGGGCATGTTCAAATCCATTTTTAAGCATCTCATGAGGCTCCTTTATGCCATAAATTCTGAAACAATAATTGTCCTGAATGAACAGTAAAGACATTTGGTTCATTTAAAGACTACTGATTTTATCTCTGACATGGACTCTTTCTTACCATAGCTTCCACTTAATCCCTTCCTTTGGCAGGGGTGCAATTCAGCATTTTTCATCCAGTGTGTCAGATGTGTGGCATAGTGCTGCATGGCACTTCAAGGATGTTTTACAGGTTAGTTTGTCTATAAACTTGGCTGTTTTCCAATCACTGACTTCCCACTTCTGAGCAGTGTGCAATCCCTGCATTTGAAGGGTTATTCCCTGTACAACATGACAATGTTGTCTGTCTTCTTCTTTTTTTTTGACTGGCTGAATGGCATGCCTTGGCCAAGCTTCAGCTTCACACAGATGATTCACTAGCTCGACTTGATCAGGCACTAGAAGGTTTGGGAAAGCAACTTCGAAAATTTGTAAGCTCACTTTTAGACTAAGGCTTAGGTGTGCTAAGCTTAGATACAATCTTAGATGACTAAGGATTGGGGGTCCTTAGTGAAGGAAGAATCCAGGTAAAACCCAGTAAGATTAGAATAAAGAAATACAGTATATCTACGAGCGTTTATATACTAAAGTAGCAAAGGACTTTAGGGTGGGCTCGTCAGATATAAATGGGCTATGTAACCAAAGAAGGAAGGTAGCTAAAGTACAACGTGTTGAATGTATGATGTCATAGAGAGTCAGAGTGAGTCATAGGTGGAACTAAGTCATGTTATGAATGTATGGTCAAGTGACCATGGGCGAAAGTGATATACAAGGGAATGATGAGGTAAGCATAAGAAGGGAAAGGCATAAGTGAAAGAGAGAAAATAGAGGGGCATACAATGACTGTAACATTACCTGTTATGAACTGGGATAGTTCTAAACACGACTGCCTCAGGCAAGAGGTTTCAAGAGTCGTGGGTTCGTAGTACTAGCCGGATGGAGGCCTAGTACAAGTCAAGGTAAACAGCGAAGACAGTCGAGTGCCTGAGAGGACTAGACTGGCTGAGCCGAATATGTTCTACAATGACGAAGATAGCTCTGAGTAGTGTTACATGGAACTAGCTGAGTCGATGCAAGTAAGTTCGCTTTAGACTAAGACTTAGGTGTGCTAAGCTTAGATACAATCTTAGACGACTAAGGATTGGGGGTCCTTAGTGAAGGAAGAATCCAGGTAAAACCCAGTAAGATTAGAATGGGGAAATACAGCATATCTACGAGCATCTTATATACTAAAGTTAGAAGAGGACTTTAGGGCAGGCTCGTCAGATATAAACGGGCTGCATAACCAAAAGAGGAAGGCAGCTAAAGTACAACGTGTTGAATGTACAATGTCATAAGCAGAGCCGAGTCAGGATGAGTCACGTACGAACATACAGTCAAGTGACCATGGGTGAAAGTGATATACAAGGAAGTGAGAAAAGAGAAAATAGAGGGGTGTACAATGACTGTAACATTACCCCTGTTTTATGGACAAAGTCACTGACTTAGTCATCTTGGTTATGGTAGTAGATGGGGTCGTCAGAGAATTCAAAATCTTCCCTGTCATCATCGTCCCCACCAGTACGGTGCATCATGTACATGGCTTCTTCCACACCTCTGCATATAAGCTTATCTCTTTGCTTCTTATCGATTCACGGGATAGTGGAGTGGATGGAATCGAGGTAAGTTTCCCAGATGCAAAGCACCTCGTAGAACCCTTCATCCTTGTACATAAGAGTGAATGGTGGGGTTCCATGAAACTGAGGGCAGTATAGCGTAAGATGTCCCAGCTGGAACTTCTCGCAAATGTGGCATTTATACTGGGGGCAGGTAGATTGACGGTGACCATAGTTGTGGCAAAAGTGGCACTTCTCATCACAATTGGAATGAGACTGATGTAGTGGGGAAGGGATAGCAATTGGTTGAGGACTAGCAGATCTCGCTCATTCTTTGCCTGATGCCATGCCGCGACGACGCTTTCGGTATCAAGAGGGTCGGTCATCTGGAAGGGATCCCTTAAAAGGGGGTGGTGATAACGGTGTGGCATGGGTTTTGGCAGCAGCAATTAGTTCATCAGGTGATGATGGAGAAGTGCAACTGAAGGTTTCTATGGGAACTTGTCCTGATGTGGCAGGGTCTGTGAGAGTTGCAGTAGGAAGATCTTTATGAATATCGAGCACATCTGTAATGGTTCTGGCAGCGATTATCTCTTTGTGGGTATCAGTGAATGCAGTATAGAGTGCTGCTGGGTGTTCCTCGGTGCATACAAAATTAGTTTCTTCAAGGATGTGGGTAGTAGATGCAAGCTCTTCTTCGGGCAGAATGGTCATAGGAGGATGAATTTTAAGCAGTGTAAGTTGTGCTGCTAAGGTGGCGTCGTGAACCCATTCCGGGTGCATCTTTTCTGCATAAGACGGGAGAGAGGTCGTAGCTATCCTCTCTAGTGTTTTCTGGGTGGTTGGATGTCCCGCTACGTGAAGATGAAGGTCTTTCACGATGAATGTGGATGCCTCCCTGATACTAGATAGTAAGCCAGTAATGGCATTGACATGAGGATGAGATGTTGAATAAGAGGTGGTAAGCAATGTATGTGTTCGCTCAGTGCGGTGCGGAGAGGGTGGGCATGCAATGCCTGCCTGGCGTTCGGATATGATGTGGATAACTTCTTCAACATCACTCTTAAAAGTATCAGGAAGCAACAACACGCCATAGTGCTGAATGCATCTTTCGATGTGGTAAAGGTGTTGCTGGATGTGATAATCCTTAATGTCGGCAGCGATCCTTCCCAAGAGGGAGGCAGTATGGATGAGATTGATGACGAGCTGTGGGACATGGTTATGCATTCTGTGGAGTTTGTTGTCGATTTCGATGGTGTGCCCTTCGCAAAGGAGGGTGGAGAGGATGAGGGAAGTGTTTTGGATGTCATTGAAGACATTATGGTAGTTTTCTTGAGCTGGGTCCTCAAGGTCTGCGATGGCGTATTGTCGAGTAAGGGGGATGGGTGTAATGAAGGAAGGACAATCAAGGGTAATCTCAGCGGAGTCAGAGGAGTTAACAGTGTAGGAGGCAGAAGACATAATCAAGTAATTTGCTGGTGACTAGAAGTTCTGAGGCGGGTGAGGAACATTAGAGGGCATGTCGTGTCTTATATGCCTTTAGGATTTGAGCAGAGTTTCGGAGATTGTCTTCTGGGATCCATTCATTGTCTGCTGATGAATATCCTTTCCAGGATACTAAGTACCGTCAGTGTTTGCCGGTTCCCTTGTGTGCAAGGATTGCATCAACTTCATATTCTTCTTCTTTTTCGATAATGTCAGGGGGTGGTTTGAGGAAGTTCGGACCATGTACATCAGTTTCACTATAGGATGATAAGACAGAAGTGTGGAACATGGGGTGAATCTTCCATTGTTTTGGTAATCAGAGTTTGAATGTGATAGGTGATAAGACTTCTTCAACCGGGAATGGTCCATATCTTTTTGGTGCGAGTTTCCGAGAGGGTAATTTCAGACAAAGATTTTCTGCGGATAACCACACCTTATCTCCGGCCTTCCATGGAGTATATTTCTTTCTGTGGGATCGTTCTGCCATCTTCTGCATTGCCAGATTATGGCATGCGATCGCTTCTTCTCTTATCTTCTGCAGGGAATGCACTCGTTCCTCTGCTGATGGTACTGAAGAATCAGGGATTAGATGAGGGATGGCGTGTGGTTCATATCCCATTATGAGGAAGAAAGGGGAGGCGTTTCAGGCATCATGCTTTTGGTGATTATGAACAAATTCAGCGATAGGGAGATGCTCTACCCATTCATCGGGGTTATTTTGACAATAAATGCGAAGGTATGTTTCGAGCTCTTGATTGAGCCTTTTGGTCTGGCCATCTGTCTGTGGGTGATATGCAGTGGATGGTGCAATTTGATAGTCAAGGAGTCGGGCAAGTTCTTTCGAGAACCGACATAGGAATTGCGGACTGCTGTAAAGACTACAATCTAGCTAGGCTGATAGTGAACTACCACCTAGACTAGTATATGTCGAGTGCTTGCCTAGCTGCTATCCTTGCAGTGCAAGAACGTTCAACCCGAGGGGCTACAGGTGAATATACTTCGTCAAGCACTGTTATATGACGTGTGATGCTCCTATAAAGTGTTCCTGAGGCTAGCGGTAGCGTTGCCATTGATAGCACTGTTACTTCCATGGATGCCAATGCTAAGTGCCATGCAAAAGGTAGATACTGTTAATACTGGTGATACCAATGATGCCGTGAGGGCCACTAATGATGAGTGTAGTGAAAGCATATGCCATTATCTGTGAGAGCATGGTATGCTGGGGGTCAGCGAAGAGTGATAGCGTGATAGCGATGAAACTGATGATACCAGTGTTTAGCGAAGGTAGCAGTAAGGGAAGCGTTCGGAGTGAGGAGCATAAAAGGATCCTTCAAAGATATTTGGAATTCAAAGAAAATATATTTGCATATAGCGATAGCGGTAGCGGCATGGGAATCCCGTCTAATGAATGATATGATATAAAATGATTGTAAGGACTATTCCTACCACTGTGCGGTAGAAGGGGAGTATCGAACGGAGGAGAAGTCATCAGTCTTTTTTATCATACATCGTAAGTATGCAGAATCGATAGGTGAGAGTAGTAGCAAGCATGCGAGACTTAGCCCTAACAATATGTAATAGTGCTGCATGTACTGCAGCACACGTTCTACATGTAATAAAGCTTGCCATGGGATCAGCAGCAGTAAATGAGAATGTACTACGCACCAAATGGAACTAGTTGGTCATGGCATGGGCATTTGGTGGGCATCGGCTTGTGGTAATGTGTCTCGGTACCACGGTACGGTAGTCTGGCAAGAGCGTGGTAACCTCAGTAACTGCATATATCGATGGTGCTAAGGTTAGGGGTGGTCGCGCTATTTGGTATAGGAGCTAGACAAATAATGGAAATGGACTCATGCAAGGCTAGCGCCAGCTAGACTGTCACACCGCGATCCGAGATAACTTTATCATGAAGACTGAAATGGTGGTAGACGTGCTTCAAAAATAGCTTTGCTACGCCCTTGGAAGTAATGGTCTTCAAACAGGGGATGAGAATCACCCCCTTCATAAGCCCATGGTCTACCACGACCATGACACTATCAAAGCCATTGCTAATGGGAAGATCGGTGATAAGATCAACAGAGATCTGGGAGAACGGGTGAGTAGCCGATGAGGAAATGGGGATAGGAGGTGGTTGAACAGGGTGGGTATCTGCCTTCATTTGCTGACAAAGGGCGCAACCCTCCACGTATTTACGGATATAGGCCCCCATAGAGGGCCACCATGCTTCACGTTTAATGAGTTCTTCAGTTTTGAAATGACCAGGGTGCCCCATGGAAGGGTGATCATGATGGCGGGAAAGGAGGGTGGCTCGGTGGGCAGGGGGAATATAGGCGCGATCGCGGAAGTAGATGATACCATTATCAATCTTCCAATCAGAGAGAGCAGATTTCATGGGGGGAAGGCATATGCCGTCTAGGGCGTCTGACGCTGTTTTGAAAAGTGGATCATCAAGAGGGTCAGAAGAGCCCAGCACATCAAGTAAATCTGTATCGATGAGTCGGACAAAAAGGGAATCAGGAAGAAGAACAGTATCTTCATTATCATGACTGCCAGTATCATGATCAGGGCAACAGGAGAGGGCATCGGGAGCAGCCAGTTTAGCACCAGCAATGTGGTGGAGTTTGATGTCAAAGGTAGAAAGGATGAGTTGCCAGCGAGCCTGGCGTAGAGTCAGTTTCTGCGCTGTCTGGAAGTACAGCAGGTTTTTGTGGTCAGTGAAGACAATAACAGGGTGGGGACTCCCTTCGAGATAGTGGCACCACTCAGTAAGGGTGCAGATAACAGCAAGCAATTCCCTATCAAAGATTTGATAATTGCATTCAGCAGGGTTAAGGGATTGCGAAAGATAGGCACAGGGGTGATAAACCCCGTTTTCGTTGGTTTGAAGTAAAACTGCCCCTGTCAGATGCATCGGTGGCAACCACAAATTGCCAAAGTGGATCAGGGTTCCAAAGTACCGGTTGTTGAGTAAATTTCATCTTCAGGATGTCAAAAGTATCCTGACACTCAGGCATCCAATCAAAATTGGCATTCTTCTTCATCAAATCAATAAGAGGTCAGGCGATATCAGAGTAATGGGAGATGAAGGTTTGGTAGAAGTTGCAGAATCCAAGGAAGGATCGGACGTCCTTGACAGTCCGTGGAATCGGCCATTCAGCGATACCCTTAGTTTTTGCAGTATCCATGGCAACTTCTCCGGGCCAGATAATCATTCTGAGGTATTCGACTTCTTCAGCATTGAATGTACATTTCTCCAGTTTCAGGAATAGTCATTCTTGCCAGATGCGTTCTAGGATTTGTTGAGTACGTTTCTGATGTTCTTCAAGTATTTTTGAAAAGATCAAGATGTCGTCCATGTAGATAACCATCCATCCCTTGTTAATTTCCTGCTGGAATGTTCGATTCATGTAGGCTTGGAATGTGGCAGGAGAGTTGCATAAGCCAAAGAACATAATGTTTGGTTCATAGAGGCTGAACTCAGTAGTAAATGCAGCTTTCCAGCGGTCGTCAGGGTGAATACAGATGTTGTTATATCTGGATCTGATATCCATCTTTGTGAAGAACCAGGCATCGTGAAGTTGAGCTATCAAGGTGACAGGGAGAGGGAGTGGGTATGCATTCTTGATCGTCCAATTGTTGATGTAGCAGTAGTCTTGACAGGGATGCAATTCTCTGCTCTTCTTTCCAACAAAGAAGAACCCACTGGCTTGCGGTGATTTCGATTCGGAGATGAATCCTTTGGCAATGTTCTCGTCAATGAAGGTTTTAACAGCTTCTCTTTCCTTTCCAGACAAGGGGTAGACCTTAGACATGCGAGGGACGAACCCAGGTTTGGTTTCGATTCAGTGATCGATACCGGGTCATTCAGGAGGGAGCTTATTAAGCCCTTCTTTCATAAAGATGTCGCAGAAATCGTGAAGATATGATGGAACAAGTTCTTCGAAATTCTTCTTCTTTTTTTTCTTCTCATCCATGGCGAATTCTTGAGCTTTATTACTGAACTTGGTTGTCTCTTCGAAAGATGGTGGAGCGAGTGAGACCTGGGAGTAGTTTGGGAGCTGCTCTAATCGGGAAGTGCCATTGCATGTGAGAGGAGTATCCATGGAGACTTCTTCTATGATCCTCATCTGCATTCCTTCTACGTCATATTCTATGAGGAATTCTCCTTCTCGTAAATCATACATCGCAATGTTCCTAACCTCGGGTTCGGTCCAAACATCCTGCATAGTGTCGAAGAAAGGTTTGTCATCGTCAGGGGATGGGATCAATGCTGGTGGGGGTTCAGTTGGTGCAAGGGACATTTTGCCGTATAGGAATTCTTCTTCTGTAACTTCCCCTTCTAAGAAGTCTAATCGAACCTTTTTATCGGTTCGTTCACTACTGGGTGGTTCCTCTGCCTTTCGAACGTGTTCTCTTTGCTGTTCAGGTGATCATTGCTCTGTCGGGGCTGGTGGAGGTCGGGGTGGTAATTCCCGTTCATTCCGTCTTTTCTCAGGTTTAGGGATAGGAGAAATAGGGCGTCAAGGGATGGTTTCACTGGGAAGAGTCGACTGAGTAATCATTGGTGAGGGCAGCTTTACCTGAGGAGCAACTGGCGGTGGGAGGACAGTGATTGGTTCAGGGGCAGGGGAAGGTTTAGCAGAAGGGAGAGTCGTTAATGGAGCAGTAGTGGTTATGGGTGTCGAAGGTGCATTACTTGATTGTGGAAGTTTCGAATTCTTCCATTTCGGTAGGGGATGATTAAACAGAAGGGGAAGCCTTGCCTTCTTTCTGTCTGTGTCGACATCTATTTCAATAAGATCCGACTTCTTAGTGCATGATAATGTCACTGTTTCGGTGGTCCAATCGATGACTGGGTTCATGGCGCATAGCCAAGGGATGCCAAGGAGGATATGGTCCCTTCGTCCAAGACGAGTGATATTGAATTTCCCATACATCATTCGTTTATCTATTTTAATGACGAGTAGGCAATAGTGCATAATCGGGCCCCCTTTTACATAGGAGCTGTCAGCGGTAGTAACCTTGAACGGTTTACTAAGTCTTCTTCATGAGATATTATGGAGCTTGATGAATTCTTCGGAAATGAAAGTTCCGGCTGCTCCGGAATCAATGATGGTGGTGGTTTCGATGGATTTCGGACGAGTGCAGGAAATAAGGGTAATGGGAACACAAAGTTCCTTTCACTCACCTACAGCACATACAAGTCGTAGTAGTACAGATGGAGAGACATACGTCAATTTGTTTCTCCAAGTTAAAAATCCTGAGCCAACCGCCTCATGGTTTCTGCGTCATCGCTTTCTACCTCTTCAATCTTTGACCCAGATCCCGAAGCTTCAGTTTCAGTCTGGCGTACAGGAGTGGAACACTCCTTCTTCTTAGGACAACCATTAGCGCAGTGTCCGGGTTGTTTGCAGTTAAAGCATTTGCCCTTCTTCATCAGATCGACCTTCTCGGCATGAGTAAGGTGATCAACTTCCATTGCATTCGGATTGTGGGAAGACAAGTATCAGGGACTCCTGTACTTCTGAGACTTCTTCTGGGGTGCATACCAATTTTGGATAGACTGGAGGCGATGGTAGGAGTTATCGATATTAATGCAAGAGTCGATTACTTCATCAAGGGTGTCAAGGATGTCTCCAGTGTTGAACAGTCAGGTAAGGATACCCATATTGAGACCGTCCTGGAAGAACTGGATCTTGGTTAATTCATCAGTGATTCCTGCCTGATTGGCTAGGAGGATGAAGTCAGCAGCATATGTCTGCAGGTCTTTAGTACCCTGCTTCAAGTCTCGTAACTTGGTGATCACAGATCTGGCTGGATCAAGGGGTGCAAACGCTTTATTGAAGCTTTTAAGGAAGTCTTCGAGTTTGCTGTCTACGTGGGGTGTGGTCAAATGGGCTACTTCAAGGAAGTGTTCTTTCCATAAGCGAGTGTTTCCCTTCTCCATAAAGAAGCAGTTAAAGATGATCTTCTGCTGATCGGTGGTGTACAACTTCTTGTTAATGTCCATATATGCATGGCATGACAAGAGGAAGGACTTCGAGGTGGTGCAATCGCCATCAAAGATGGTAGGCATACCAATCTTGAATTCATGATCTTTCATCAACATTCTGGGCAGATAGTAATGTCAAACAGGAGTGTAATCCTTCTTTCCTAAATGTGCTGTCTTGCTGTCCGCTAGGGCTTCTCGGACTGATCGAGTCGGTGGGTGGGGGCCAAAGACTGGATAGTCGACGGTTTTGATAAGAATTCTAATCTTTTGTTATGAACTGGGATAGTTCTGAACACGACTGCCTCACACAAGAGGTATCAGGAGTCATGGGTTCGTGATGCTAACCGGACAAAGGCTTAGCACCAGTCGAGGTAAGCAATGAAGACAGGCAAGTCCAAGAGAGGACTAGACTGGCTGAGTTGAATACATTCTACAATGATGAAGATAGCTCCGAGTGTGGTTACACGGAACTAGCTGAGTCGAGGCAAGTAAGCTCACTTTTAGACTAAGGCTTAGGTGTGCTAAGCTTAGATATGATCTTAGATGACTAAGGATTGGGGGTCCTTAGCAAAGGAAGAATCCAGGTAAAACCCAGTAAGATTAGAATAAAGAAATACAGTATATCTATGAGCGTTTATATACTAAAGTAGCAAAGGACTTTAGGG
>MU173031.1:0-44827 GCA_016695475.1 Suillus decipiens | reverse complement strand
TGCTTGCTGTCCTGCCCCTTGTCCTGCTCACTGTCCTGCTCCCCCTCCTGTTCACTGTCCTGCTTGCCATTCTGCCCCTTGTCCTGCTTGCCATCCTGCTCCCCCTCCTATTTGCTGTCCCACTCCCCCTCCTGTTGGCTGTCCTACTCACTATCCTGCTCCCCATCCTACTTGCTGTCCTACTCCCCATCCTACTTGCTGTCCTGCTCCCCCTCCTGTTTGCTGTCCTACTTGCCATCCTGCTCCCTGTTCTACTCCCTGTCCTGCTCCCCATCCTACTCCCTGTCCCACTCCCTGTCCTGCTCCTCATCCTACTCCCCATCCTGCTCCCCATCCTACTCACTATCCTGCTCCCCCTCTCATCTATCTTTTTTGTTTCATTACCTCAGTCTCGATTGGCAACTGGAAGGTCGTGTGGTTTTTGCTATGTACACTTCACATCTGCAGATGCGGTCAAAAAGGCTCACCAAATGAACAGATCATGAATCATGAAGGACGAAATGCCTGAAGGTAAGAGCATCGATGCATAGATTGGCAAGAGAACATGTGCAACCATACAAAAACTGGAATTTTTCTAAAACTAATACCTCAACCCCAGTGATACCTCCAGCTGTGTCAAGACCATCTCTAAAATCTTCCTTTCTCTTGCAATCCAGAGCACTAGGTATGCCTTCTCCTCATCTGTCCAAACTGGAGGCTCAACTGGATTGAGCAGCTGCACGTTGTTCTGCAATGCCTTGTTGACCCTTGCATGTGCAATAGGCATCATTACCTGGATTGCAGCTGTTACAGTTGTACGTGCCCCTATACATTTTATCCTCCTGTGATTACATAACATGTATGACCATGGACCATTTGTATCACGATACAGTCTAAGAACCATTCGTTGTACCTACATGGTACTGCCATGTCATCACTTACATTTTCTGCTTTCTTGTATCATCATATGCTCATGACTTCCACATTCATCCTATCACTTACTTGCTAGTTACGGTATTGGTCTGTGTGCACATATTGGCCTATTTAAGCACAGTGTATCACTAGTTTCCTTACTTTAATCTTACTGGGTTTTACCTGGAATCTCCTTCGCTAGAGCCTTGCAACTCTAGTCATCTTGAAATCGTCTTCTAAGTCTTAGCACTCCTAAGCCTTAGTCTGAACATGATCTTGTATTCGACTCAGCCAGTCTAATCCTTCCAAAGGACTACACTGTCTTCATCGTCTATTGAAGCATAGTACTCTTTTGTACTTCGACACTGATACCGAATGACTGTCACCCTCTTTTGAGTAGTTGTATCATGACAACCCCAGTCGTAACAGCAGCCTAATATGGTCAACACATCATATTCAAGGGATGTCAATGAAACTTACCAGTAAGTGCTCTAGTATCTCAAACATGCACACCCTTGTGATTTGGGCCACTGGTGCTCTCTATTTCTATGTAAGTCATTAATCAAATGTTTAGATATGATTCACTTACAATGTTTTCATTGTTGTTCGGTCTGTTGTTCTGCATGTTGCTGGTGTTAGACATTAGTGCAAAAGGACTCGCATTCATCATATAATTGTATTAGTCATCTGGACATCAATTCTGTGTACTCACTTGCTCACTCATCATAGTGTGGCCTCTGACAGACTAGACTAGCAAGTTTTATAATAATTACATGTGTATTTTGTAGAATAGCAAATATAATTTTTCGCTGTTGTCATACTGTGTGAGTAGATGCCTACAGCAACTTATAATTTCGACACCCTATCATTCTGTGTGGATATACATTGTAAAATTTTGACCACTAGCTCACAACATGACATAGTCTTAGATCGATTCGTCAAATGCAAAATCAGATGAGAAATAAGCTTACGGATCAAGAACATGATGCTTGATAGGTAGGCCGATATATTGGCATATAAGGGCAACACAGATTTTGCTACCTTATAAGGTCAATATTGTCATACCGGTGTAAAGACTACAATCTAGCTAGAGAGATAGCAAACTACCCCCTAGACTAGTATATGTCAAATTTCTACCTAGCTGCTATACTTGCAAGGCAAGAATGTTCGACCTGAGGGGTTGCTAGTGAATATACTTCATCAAACGCTAATATGTGATGCGTGATGCTGCTATAAGATGTTACCAATGATAGCGGTAGCATTGCCACTGATAGCACTGTGAATACTGTGGATGCTGATGCTAAGTGTGCTGAGAATGATGGATACTGATGATGCCAGTGATACTAATGGTACTGAGAGAAGCGCTGATGATGAGCAGTATGATAGTGTGTATTGATAACTATGATAGCACTGTGTGCCAAGAGACAACAACAAGTGACAGCATGATAACAATGATACTGATGCTTAAGCAGTGATAGCGGTGTGACAGTCTAGCTGGCGCTAGCCTTGCATGAGTCCATTTCCATTATTGTCTAGCCCCTATACCGCATAGTGCGACCACCCCTAACCCTAGTGCCATCGATATATACAGTTACCAAGGTTACCGCTCCCTTGCCGGACTACCGTACCGCAGTACTGAGACACAATTCACGAGCCAATGCCCATCAAATGCCCATCAAATGCCAACTAGTTCCATTTGGTGTGTAGTACATTCCCATCTACTGCTGCTCATCCCATGGCAAGCTTTATTACATGTAGAATGTGTGCTGCAGCACATGCAGCACTATTACATATTGCTAAGGCTAAGTCTCACATACTCGCTACTACTCTCGCCTATCAATTCTGCGTACTTATGATGTATAATAAAAGACTGCTGACTTCTCCTCCGTTCGACACTCCCCTTCTACCGTACAGTGGCAGGAGAAGTCACTTACAATCATTTTTCTAATATCATATCATTCATTAGACAGGATTCCCGTACCACTACCACTCTCGCTATATGCAATTATATCTTCTTTGAGATCCAAATATCTCTAAAGGATCCTTTGACGGTCTTCACTCTCGATGCTTCCCTTACCACTATTTTCGCTGAGCACCAGCATTCATCAGTATCATCGGTTTCATCGCTATCATGCTATCACTCTTTGCTGACCCTCGGCATACTGTGCTATCATGGTTATCGGCATATGCTATCACCACGCTCGTCATTAGCAATCCTCACAGTATCATCGGCATCACTGGTACTATCTGTATCTATCTTTCATGCGGTGCTCAACGACAGCACCCATGGAATATGTAATGCTATCTGCAGCAACGCTACCACTAGCATTGGGATCACTTTATAGGAGTATCGCACATCTTATCGTAGCATTTGATGAAGTATATTCACCTACAACCCCTTGGGTCAAATGTTCTTGCCTCGCGAGTATAGCAGCTAGGTAGACTTCGACACATACTAGCCTAGGTGGTAGTTCACTATCATACTAGCTAGATTGTAGTCTTTACAGCAGTTAGAGCGATGAGTATAGCGATGATAGCGTCGATAATAATGCATGTAGTGGGATGGCGAAGACCATTGAAGGATTCAGAGATGATGTGTTATTTCAAAGAAGATGTATTTTGTATTGTGATAGCGGTAGCGGTACAGGAATCCCATCAAATGAGCGATATGATATAAGAAATGATTGTAAGTGACTTCTCCTACCACTGTACAGTAGAAAGGGAGTGTCGAATGGAGGAGAAGTCAGCAGTCTTTTATCATACATCATAAGTATGCAGAATCAATAAGCAAAAGTAGTAGTGAGTATGCAAGACTTAGCCATAGCAATATGTAATGGTGCAGCATGTACTGCAGCACATGTTCTACATGTAATAAGGCTTGCTGTGGGATTAGCAGCAGTAGATGGGAATGTACTATGCACCAAATGGAACTAGTTTTGGCATGGCATGGGCATTCAATGGGCATCGGCTCATTGAACATGACTCGGTACTGCAGCATGGTAGTCCAGCAAGGGTGCAGTAACCTTGGTAACTGTTTATATTGATAGCATTAGGGTTAGGGGTGGTCATGCTATGCAGTATAGGGGCTAGACAATAATGGAAATAGACCTATGCAAGGCTAGCGCCAGCTAGACTGTCACATCAGGTTAACCAGTTTTCAGTGATGGATTGGGTAAGCAAGCCAACAGATGAAAATGCACTGCCTGAGAGCAGGACATGGCAGTCAGAGTATCATCAGCTTTAGGTGAGCGAGCCAAAAGACAAGAACAGCTCACTAGAGGACCTGGCTTCATCACTCTGAAGGTCAAATGTGAAGGCAACTCTAGGTTGATGGCAAAGCTGCTCTCATCTGATGTGTGCTTGAGTGGAAGATGGACTTAGTGAAATATAATAACAAACTCACCTTCAAATAAACAGAGTGTATTCAGATTGTCAAGAACACCATATACACAGGTTGATTTGTGTTGGGACAGTATATATTTCATGAGCAAATGAAGATCTAGAAAAATCATCTGGAAATTGTTCAAAAATGTTCTGTTTGCAACTATGAGCTCTTAGTTTTTGCTACATGTCTGATTTATGTCTGATTATGAGCCAGGTGTGTGTTGCTTTTGATTATTGTTCCTGTCTCCCTTGGAATATCCTCTGACCAATTTCTCATTTCTGCAGTGAGTGTCACAGATGGCACATGACCGCCAAAATCCCCAGATATGAACACAGATGCTGCTGCCCAACATGCAGAGAGGACAGAGTCACTAGAATGCATTCTCACCGAATGCAAGAGCCTCCCACAAAGAACTATCTGGAGTCTAGCAAAACAACACTGGCTCCCAAATGACACACCATGGCTGGGCAACTCGATTGGAACAGTCCTAAGCTGTCGCCTAATGTCTATTTACAAAGAACCAAGTGAGAATGATAAGAACAATGAAGCGCAAAGGAGAACAAACAAAGCTTTGAGCAAGGGACTGTGATTCCTCCTTGTATGGTGATGAGTCCATATTAGTTTTTGAGCATACAATCATATATTAATCCCTATGACCAGATAACTTTAGCATGATTGATAACTATGTCAGGCTTGAATCATATCACTGAGTCTATGTGTTGCTTATCAGTTTTCATGGTAACATGCAAGAAATCAGCTCTATTTTGAAACTAATGAATGCTGATTTTACAAATAGTAGCAATGGTATATTGGAGCTATTTGGGCTCAAACCCAAAGGGTTTGCAACCTGAAACATCATTTTGAACCTGCCGAAAAAGTCCAGGGTGAGCCATGATTCACAAAACACCCACAGGAGCCCTGCAACGTGTCAGGCACAGCATGGACTCCCACCTCTCAAGGAGAAGGGTGAAGCAAATTTGTTTTTAAAGGAGTACATACTGTTTAGTGTGCTGGAGGCATGGTGTATCTAGTGAATGCCTCAAGTACTGGGGATTCTTGAAGATAAGGTGCTAATATCAATGCATGTTTGTGCAGATATCCATTGAACAGTTCACTGGACCACCTCCCAATTGACTTCACTACATCAAACGGAACTCCACATAGCAATTATTCCAGTGTTCCTCCTATGTGCAAGCTATGACCTTTAAGGTTTCCTAAGTGTTACAATTGTTGTACGCCCCTATTCATTTCTCCCACTTATGCTTTCTCTTTCTTCTTGCTTACTTCATCATTCCCTTGTGTATCACTTTCACCCACGGTCACTTGACCGTACGTTCATACATGACTTATCTCAACTCAGCTCTGACTATGACTTAGTCTGACTCCCTATGACATCATATGTTCAACACATTGTATTTTAGCTGCCTTCCTTCTTTGGTTATGCAGCCTGTTTATATCTGACAAGCCTGCCCTAAAGTCCCTTGTTACTTTAGCATATAAACACTCGTAGATACACTGTATTTTCCTTATTCTAATCTTACTGGGTTTTACCTGGAACATCCTTCACTAAGGACCCCCAATCCTTAGTCATCCTGATCGTATCTAAGCTTAGCACACCTAAGTCTTAGTCTAAAGCAAACCTTTGCTTCGACTCAGCTAGTTCCATGAAACTGTTCTCGGACCTACCTTCATTGTCGTCAAGCGTATCCAACTCAGCCAGTCTAGTCCTCTCAGGCACTCGACTGTCTTCATTGCTTACCTGAACCTGTGTTAGGCCTATGTCCGGTTAGCATAGCATTGCTCTTTTGCTTTGGTATACAAATCCACATTCAAGAAGCCTCTTGTGTGCGGCCTTTGTGTTAAGACCTATCCCAGTTCATAACACTAAGCCTGCTCTCTTTATAATTCCACTGATCCATTTCCAGAATTCATTTCGAGTCAATGGCCTCTCTCCCTTTGCATGCCTCCATGCAAATAGATGTCCATTTAACTGGGGGTTATTGATCATGAAGTGATGCAAGAGGGCTGCCTTGTGGTCCATCTGATTGTCTTGTTGAGCCCAGTAGACACTTTCTCCTGCTGCAGATACTTTGGTACATGGTATAAAGATCTTGGTAGCACAAAATTGATGTCTGTCCTTGACATCAAACTCTATGTCTGCATGCTTCACTTGTTTGTCTGGATCAAAGTTTCTAATTGTCTTTGAAGTGAGTTCTCCTAGTCTGCATAGTGCATAGAAGGCCATTGTTAAACATGCATATACTGCAGCATTGAGGGGAGTGTCTAAATTAAGATGAGACCTGATCTCGAGAATCAACTTGACTGTGAACAGTTCTCATTTGGAGCACTTCAATGAGGAAGGGGTGAGTTCCATAGCTCCATCTAGTGCTGCTTTTAACTGCTCTTGATTGACTGACCAGGTTTGACCATGTAATGTGTGCCATGCTTTGATGGCATAAATGTAATTGGTTAATGTTCTCCCTGAGTATGAGCCAGCGCAACTTGAAATAAAATTCAAGATTGTTCATGTGTTGATGGGACAGCATTGATCCTCTGAGATGGATCTCTCATCACAGAAGATGTGAAAAACCAGAAGCCCTGCACCATAGCATTCTCTTGTGCCCACTGCCCAAGATAAATTCATGATGGTGAGCACTCTCTCTAGATCTTCCTCCATGATTGCAAGAAACTTCCCATCCTGACCTGTGGCCATTCTAGACTTCTCTGGGTACCAAAGCTTTAGCCGCTCATGTACTAAACAGTGAGGTCGGAGGTGCGACACCACTGGAACTAGTCCTTTCTTGTAAGTCTGAGGTTTGACTTGCTGGTCTGCTGGTAATGCTGCCCCAAACCGATTCTTATTGGCAATAACATTGCTGTTCCTGACTGATGAGGAGGACCAAGTCTGAGTTGGACTCAGCACCAATGCTGCGAGCCTCTCTGGAACAGTGGTGAGCAATATCCTTGATGACAGGTCTGCTAATCTCGTCTGTGCTATAGCTCTCAGGATTTGTGGATGCAATGAAGAGGTCAACAATGAAGGATTGAAGTTCAGCTGGGAGAGGAATGGTAGGGAGGAGGAACTGTGTGCTTCTGTAAATTCCTTGGGAAGGCTTGTCTGCTGGGTTAGATTTACTTGTGATATAGGTTGGATAGAATGAGTAAGGTCTGTGGGATTGTCAATAAGATTGAATATTCATTTGAAGACTGCATTGATGGCTTTGTTTCTACTGTGACCATTTCTCCACCCCTCAATGACCCCTTGATTGTCCCCATAGACCTTGACATGTCTTTCTGATTCTCCCATCTGGACAATGTGCAGAGTAAGTAATTTGAATCCAACTGCCTCTGCCCAGCCGATATCTTTTTGTCCATTAAGTGACTGCCATCCTTTGTGTAGGCACCAGGCTCACCATCTATTGCCAATGATGATAGCAATTCCGATGCCCAAGCTGGCATCTGAATAAGCAGCTGGATCATGTAAGGTAAGTGGCTTGGGAATTGATTGTCCAACAAAAGAAGATTGTAATAGCGATGACCACCAGAGAAGGTCCATCTCAAGACTCTTGACTGGTCTCCGTAGAAGAAATGGTTTGTTAAATGCAAGGCGAAGCATTGCCCCCAAAAACATAAGGTATGCACGACCTTTTGGGACAACAAGTGCGATGTGTAATAACTTGCCATAGAGTCATTGTACATCAAGAAGAACATGAAAGTTACATTCTTGCCATGCTTGAATTGCCCCAAGATATTTTTGCTTCTTTTCTTCTGCAAGATAAACCTTATTATGCTCCAGATCCCATATAATACCAATATAAGGATTAGAATAGGCAAAGTGTTTGTCTTAATGTACCCCAGGTACTAGGGAAGTTATCAGGATTAATGTATGAATTGATGGATGCATTGGGGAACTTTGGTGAGGGAGAGTGAGGAAAGGAAAAATTTTGAATGATGTGATAGCGTCCTGGTCAACCTGGTTTCAGAATGATAGAGAATGGGGATGACTGAAAGGGTCTGATGAGAGTCTCAACTTCATCTCTCTTAAGTGGGCCAATGTATCTTGTTTTTTTAAGTTCAGACTGTACAATTGAATGGAACTCATGTTTGTATATGGTAACAGATTCTTTGTTAGAGGGCATCTGCATGATATTAACCTTAGGAATGTCCAAGACAAAACCATGATGAAGGCCTTCTGGAATATGAGGATATCTGTCAATGAGACCTGTCAATATGAGTTCTCTTTCCCAGGCCTCTGGATTGTAGGGCATGACAGCCTTAAGCTTTCTGAGCTCAAGGACACCCTTGAGCTCCATGAGTTGAGACCCTGCATCCCAAACAGAAGTGTCTGCAGTCATGTGTGGCCTCCACACATCCACTGGCACATTGTCAATCACTGCAGATTGGTCTTCCATCCCACATGGTGAGAATTCTTCCAATCCGAGAGCAGAGTGTATCATGGGATCCATCCCAAAGTTTGACCAGCTTGCACTTGATAATTTTGTGTGGGTTGCATCCAAGACACACCACACAAGCGGAGAGGACTCCTCCACTTGTGCCTGCATGAAAATCCTGACAAGATCGTTTTACTCTGTTGCCATGCTCAGGAGATGCTGAACGCTTGCGAGAGTCCCTGAAGTCACGACATTTGGATGATAAAGAGATCCTGTGATTGGACTGTGGCATTGGGGTGAAGCATGAGGCATGATGAAGCATGTGGCGTGAGGCATGAAGCACAAAGCATGTGGCATGAAGCAGAGGTAAATAACTGTTTCAATATAAAATTTATGAAAAGACAAACACATGATGATAAGTGAGAGACTAAATGAAAGAACAATGAACACTGATCTTAAAATCTCGTGCATTGTCTCTCTTGAGACGATTGTCCCAATACACTCTGGTCCTTGTCTCCTTGAGAACTTTTTCATTGACCTCTGAAATGTCATATGGGCCTATAGAGGACTTGGCCGCAACATGCCAATGCCTACGCTGTTCCACTTGGTATACTAGCAAGGTCTTTTGTGCTAATGGATCCTGAAAGGACTGATATCTGTGCACCTGCAAGTTCCTCCAAAATAAGGCCATCATTCTAATCCTGTCCTGTGGCCAGTCTGCCTCTTCTATAGCTGTTAAAAACCGAGGGCAAGCTTGACAAAACTCCTCAAAAGGTATATCCTTGTCATTGATGACCAAGCAAGCACTATGAGTTGAAGCTGATGACACCCAGGCTGTAGAGCTGTCGGGGAGAGTAGATAGAATCATGGCATCATCATCCATAGTTTTCTTGGTGGACACTTCATCTAAACCATTGTTAGTGAAGTACCATAGCTCAAGGTATTCTCCTTTCTCTAGCTTGTGAAGTGCATATGAGCAAGGGGTAATGGCTGGATCATCTGGGATGCCTGAGCTCTGAATTGGAATATACTCAAATTTATTTTTCTTTTGCTCTTCTTTGTGAGTGTCCTCCTCTTCATTAATTCATTCTTGATTTAGATGTTCTTGCTTGTCTTCATTCATGTGCTGATGATGTGCATGCTCTTCCCTATCATCTTCTAATTGCTGTTGCCATAACCGCTTGTCTAAGTTGTTATTAGCTTCCCAGATGTTCCTAAGTCTCCATACAGACAACAAAATGTTTCGCAAAAAGAAATACAAAATTCAATTTTTAGTCACATGATTATATCACATGACCATCTGGGCTACTGAACACTGCTGTAGTACTAGCTGATAACAGAGCGACTATGTATCCTTACCAGCATGCTTTCTTTGACCTCTTTGAGCAGGAGAAGAGACGCCAATGCTGCCTCATCTTCACTGTAACAGCCATAGTATCACAACTGTTGCTCATCTACCAATTTTTCTTCTTATCTCCTTCCCCCCACATACCATATCACACATCAGTGTTAACAGGTTATGGATGGGTCTGTGAACTCCTTACAGGCCATGTTACGAACTGGGATAGTTCTGAACACAACTGCCTCAAACAAGAGGTTTCAAGAGTTGTGGTTTCGTTACACTAGCCGGACAAAGGCCTAGCATAGGTCAAGGTAAACAGCAAAGACAGTTAAGTACCTGAGAGGACTAGACTGGCTAAGCTGGATACGTTCTACAACAACGAAGATAGATCCGAGTATAAGGTACATGGAACTAGCTGAGTCGAGGCAGGTAAGTTCGCTTTAGACTAAGACTTAGGTGTGCTAAGCTTAGATATGATCTTAGACGACTAAGGATTGGGGGTCCTTAGCGAAGAAAGAATCCAGGTAAAACCCAGTAAGATTAGAATGAGGAAATACAGCATATCTACGAGTGTTTATATACTAAAGTGAAAGAGGACTTTAGGACAGGCTTGTTAGATATAAGTGAGCTATGTAACCAAAGAAGGAAGGCAGCTAAAGTACAACATGTTGAACATATGATGTCATAAGGAGTCAGAATGAGTCACGTATAAACATACGATCAAGTGATCGTGGGCAAAAGTGATGTACAAGGAAATGATGAGATAAGCAAGACGGGAAGGAGACATAGGCAAAGAGAAGGAAAATAAGTAGGGGCATACGTCGATTGTAACAGGCCACCCAGACCACATCAAGAATAATCTTGGAGTTAGTTTGGAAGTATTTGAGGCTCTGGTGCAGGTTCTCAGGGCCAATGGTTTTCAACAGTCTCGCAATGGTGTATCTGTAGAAGAACAGCTTGCCATATTCCTGTATACCTGTACTACAGGACTCTCAACTTGCCATCTTGGTGAACGATTCCAGTATTCCTCGGATACAATTTCAAGGTAATTCTCCTACAATTCATCTTACCATGATATCTGACTTTGTGTTAGATATTTCAGGCACCTACTTTTTTTTCTGACAGTGATTTCTACAATGCCCATGTTCAGTTTCCCACTGGCAAAACACCCATCTCTGTGACCATTCATAACAACCCACACTTCCGCTTCTTTCATAACTGTATTGGTGCCATTGATGGTACCCATATTCGAGTGTTTTCAGCGAATGAAGACCATGATATCATGCATAACCGGAAAGGTTATCTGTCACAAAACTGCCTTTTCATCTGTGATTTCAACTTTTTATTTATCTATTCACTTTGTGGGTGGGACGGATCTGTCGCAGATGCATCACTTTGGCATGATGCACATCAACATGACCTACAGATCCCAGAAGGATTGTATCTCCTTGCAGATGCAGGCTTTGGGTCCTGTGATGCTTTGTTGGTCCCATACTGGGGTGTTGTCATATACCAGATTCTACACTCGACTTGCACTATAACATCCTGCTCATATCCACATCCATCCAATCCCCACTCAATCCAGTTCACATATCCAATCCAATACACTCGTCCGATCCATATCTGATCCGAGACACTCGTCTGATCCAGATCTGATCTAAGATACTCATCCGATCCAAGATCCAATCTGAGACACTTGTCCGATCCATGGCTGATCTGAGACACTTGTCCAATCCATGTCCAATCTGAGACACTTGTCCAATCCATATCTGATCCATATCTGATCCATGTTCATATCTGAAACCATTCCTGTGCACCTGCATATTACCCCTTTTAGGATATACCTGTGCCACCGGCTCTCGGTTATCCCTGCCTTTGCCTCTTGGTCATCTCTGCCTCCGGCTATCAGTTATCTCTGCCTCCATCTCAATAAGTTATTCCGTACAAGATTTATCTCCAAGTTCATAGCCTGATGTTTTGCTGTACTTACTATTATGTTTCTGACATAGCCTCGGACTATGCTTACTTACCTTCCGGCATGCTACCTACAGTATATAAGCTCATAGTACAACTCCTGCAGACCTCAGTCTGATCATTGCTTGTATCCTTACTTATCCTGCTGTCTATATAACTCTGTTTCCATTCTCACTTGGGCTCCAGCCCTTGTAAGTCTCCAGCTCTGGACTATGGAGTACTCCCTAGTCTGGAGCCTTGACTCTCTGTCATATAATCACTTTTGGACTTTGTCCGATTGTAGTCCGTCTTCCGTTCCACCTTCGACTCTACCTGTGGTAGTCTTCCTCTGTTAGTTTCTACTTCGGACCTCATCTGAAGTAGTCTATACTCTCTCTACTTCACATCCGGTCCTACTCCTCCATAGTAGTTATACCACTTCATCCATCTGTACACCTATCCATCTATCCGTCCATCCATCTATCCGTCCATCCGTCCATCCATCTATCTGTCCGTTTACCCATCTGTCCATCCATCCATCTGTCCGTCTGTCTATCCATCCGTCCATCTGTCCGTCCATCTGTTATCCATCCAACACTCTGCTACTCCTACTTTTGGATCCTTGGACCCTCGGATCCTCATACCTTCGGATCCTTGGACCTTCGGACTTTGGGACCCTTGGTCCTATGGTCCTATGGTCCAGTCCTATTCTATTTTTCATCCTATTGTAACATCCCTCACTGTTCTACTCTGGACTTCGTCCAAGTAGTCTTGTCATCATCCCCTATCATCCAGGAATAGTTCTGGCGCATTTCCTTGCTCATCCGGAAGTCCTTTGGAGCTCTATTGAGCTATCCTGCCCTAGAGTTCATCTGGACTACATCCAGACTTCACCAGAACTCTCCCTAGGACTTCATCCAAAATTAAGGGGCAATACTTGGGTAAGGGGCACAGCGTATGAGCTGAGGCCAAAGCCCTTTATGATCCGTTAACCCTCTGAGCACGTCTCTAACAGGTGTACACTATCACTTGAAGGAATGGTGTCAAGCAAATGTCTCATGAGTTTTTATTCTCGCTATATGATCTCTTTTTGACTAGGCAGTCCCATGTAGCCCTCAAACACCCAAAGAACTCTTCAATCATCGCCATGCTTGTCTATGCAACATCATTGAACGCATTTTTGGGGTCATGAAGTGCCAGTGGTGCATCTTACAGTTGCCCCCAGAGTATGGAATGGAGATACAAGCACATATACCTGCAGCACTTTGCACAATTATATTCATAGATATGATCCATCTATATTCACTGTAGAACATGAATTGGAGGCCTTTGGTGGTGATGGTGGTGATGTTGGAGAGCTGGCTGAAGGCCCTGCTGATAGAGCAAAGCAGCAAAAAGCAGAGCAACATAGGGAGGCTATCACCACTGAGATGTGGGAGGATTATTGTGCAGAACATGTACATCATGGTCTACCTGTACCTGGCCAGCAGTAGTCTACTTGATGTATTCAATGTATTCAACAAATCAAATGTATTCTTTGCTATGAACATGCGCAGACATGAGGAAAGACATGCAAATGTACTACTGACTACTTTCTACTGATACAAGCGAGGATTGATATGAAACTCTTTGAGCCTCCTCAGCACCCACTTAGACCTAAGATCACTATCGCCCAGAACAACATACGCAATTGCACTAGCTTCATTGGCAGGATTAGAGAAGTAGTCGACCATGTCCAGGATGTCCTCCGCTGACAACTCTGGGTCATGACAAATGATGTCAATGGCTTGTGCCAAATGAGAGTTGGGGCCAGAGTTTGGAAGAATTGGAGGAAATGAGGGTGGAGGAGGATATAGGTTTATGTTAGCAGTTTCAGTGAATGTCTTGCTCAAGTCTCCTACAAAGTCAGCAAGCTTTGTCATTGCAGCAGTACCCTGCTGTTGAGCCTGCACACTGGCAGATGGTGTATGTGGCTTCTTCTGAGAGGCACTGCTACCATCAGCACTGAGAGTGCTGTGTTTCTGCTTGTTGCCATTACGGCTAGTGCTAGTCAGCGCTGATGGGGTAGTGGAGCTGATAAAGGAGCTGGGGGTGATGGGATCAGAAAGTGGTGGGATGCAGGCAGAGTGAATATTAGTTGATGAAAGGTGAGAACTATTGACTGAGCTCTCAGCTACAGGGACAGGCAGGGGAAGCATAGAAGTTTGCGAGGTGGGTGCCATCTTTCTGTGATGAACGAACTGTCCTTTGACTTTGCCCTTCCCCTTGCTGCCACTCATCATTTGCTCGATGGTAGCAAAGTGAACAAAGCCCTTGTTAGTGAAGGGCTTTACTCCAGGACAGCTCTTTGAAAGAATATCAGAACTGATAATAAGTATGGTAGACCATAGTGTACTCACCTTTAAAAGTTCATTCCAAACACTCCAGTTCTTGTCTAACAGCCCTATCCCATCCTCATCACTCCATGTAAGACTGGAAGTGCTCTTGATAAAGATTACTTGCTGATATGCTGACTTGAGGGCCCCCCATTTGTTCTTGCAAGATGACACTGATTTATGGGAATGTGTCTTGGACCAATTGGCAGGAGAAGGGCGTGAATTGACATAGCCAGATGCGCTGTTCCACACCTGCTTGGGGAAGTTCAAACCATCACCAGTGCCAGAAAGATTATTGGCAAGATGTTCAAGTAAGGTGATCTCTTCAAACTCTTGCCAGCAGTTAGAAGTAATAGCATGGAGAGTTTGTGTAGTGTCTAGAGTGTCAAGAGAGCCCTGGGAGCAGAGAGAGCACCCAGATCCTGCAGAACCTGTATCAGAGTACATCACTTCCATTGATAAAGGTCATTTTTGTGTGCTTTGACATATCTAATACCTTCAGGATGTTCCAGATGGTCATGTGATATAATCATGTGACTAACAATTGAATTTTGTATTTCTTTTTGCGAAACATTTCGTTGTCCGTACGGAGCCTAAGTAACTGAATCGCTTGATCCTCAGTTGTGTTTTCATTGACGAGTTGCATGCGTGTATTGGCAAAGTCTTCCGAAGCATAATCCGGACAGATGTTCAGGTTAGGGTCGTTGCGAATACGAGGCATACTGATTTGAACTAAGGATCTTCTTTCTAAAGCAAATGCGACGAAACGAGCGTGTCGTTGCGGAGGATAGGACTTGCGAGTGCTAAGAGGTAGTACAAAGCAAGAAGTGTGAGAAAAAACACGAAAGACTGTACCGCCACATAGATCTAATTCTACATACGTTCTCGTGCCTCGAACTAACGTAGAATACACCATCTCCCTCACAATCTGCGCTGAGTCCCGAGATACCGTCATCGTAAGTACTGCGCTTCAAATTAATCATGGCGACTTTCTGACGATTCGCTTCCCAACTCTCACCTCTACCAATGGCTCTAGAGAATGTTGGCCAGAGGCTGCAGTCAAAAACGAAGGCAGTTGACTCAGTTCAAGTCGACGTTACCGACGAGCAGGCTGCTGGCTGTTTAGTAGTTAATCCCGAGTATGTAGTCGTTGCTCGCTATCCTGAGTTCATCGTTACTCGTTCGTAACTCATTAGACAGATCGAGTTTGACGAGGAAATGGCTTTTAGGCTCAAGCACAGCCCTGGTGGATTGAAGTTTCCGGCCTCAACCCGCCGACGATCCAAATGATCCGATAACGACACTTGTTCACGGGACAAAGGACCATTTCATCCTTGAGGAAATCGAGATTGAAGATGACGAGACAATGTTCGCTGTCCTGACTATGGATGATGAACATTTGAACAGTATGTTACAAGAACCAACCTCGTGGAGAAGTTTTCCGTCATTCAAGCGATGAGAGATCTCGAGAGGAAGCACACAATAACGAAGTAGAATGTATATTGTACTCGTAATCAATGTTGACTCGGTCTTTCACGGGTGGCTGCGGTGAGCACCTCTCCATGTCGCTTGTGCATTTAACTTATTTAACTAACATCTGATGCCGCTTCGTTACCTGAATGTGTTCGAATGCATGATGTTTGCAAGATGTTAGCTTTTGACAGTAGTCGAGAAACTGCAGGTGCCTTACTGGGGTTTAAATGTGAGGATCCTAGGACCAGGCAAGTAGGCGCCGTTATGATCCGAGTTGCTTTGAACATGACCGGTTAAAGTAGCCAATCTCACAACGACGTTCGTCCAATGTGACAGTGTCACTTTCCGTCATACCCAAAGTGAGCGCTTGTCAAGTATTCTGCAACTACAACACATCATGATTTCGACATACTAGTAGTACATTCATTCTGCATCTTTCGACAACTGGCTTGGTACGAGAACATATACAGTACACGAGGTGTTCAAGAAATGGTGATGTGAACGACGAAGGACTTTCCGTCGGCAAACTCCTGGACGTACTTAACCTCCACCTTGGTTCCCTTTTTGCTCGTCTTCTGGATCTCAGCCAGTTGTTTCCATAGCATCTCGTTTCTGGGATTACCATCCATGTAGTACTCGGGCTGGATCTTCATCGCCGTGTCCCCAGGTGCGAGGTCAGTGACGATGTCGCACCACCTCTTGTAGTTGTGGACGCCTAGTACCACAAGGAACTCCTCCCCAGACCCGTTTCTGAAGCGGAGCGCACCAGACGTGCCGCTACCACCCATGACAAGTGTCTGGATTGATTCTGTGTCGGACCACGTCCCACCATTGGCATAGTACCACACGGTTTTCTCGGCGAGCGTGAAACCGGGGTAGTAGGAAGTACTGTCGATGGTTCTGACTGAGATTGTGTAAGACATTTTATATCTGTGGGGTAATGTCAGAGAACGTTAATGTGCAACTGACTGATCTCTGACCTGGTTGTGAGTAGGAGGATCTGGAGAAAAACAACATACATTGCAGGCTCTTTATACGACGAGCACTGCTTGGCGCTAGCCCTGGCCCTGGACAAGGCCTCAGCTGTTGGCCTGGGTCCGACCTTGGCCAGGCACGATGTCAAGTGTTGTGGTCTCATGACTACTTGGCGACTAGCATATGTTGCTTGCTTCCATTCATCGGTAATGATTATATTCCGTTTCCGAGGCGTAATAGCAGGGATCACGGTCATCGTATAGCCGATGTGACTACCTGGCCACTAGATCTAGCCCCTTCTCTTCTTCAAATAGCGTTGGACACTAAGAGAGACACTAGCGAATGAGTCACTCTTAGAATAATTGGCATGCTGCTGAGTTTCCTCTCTTCAGCCCCCGCCTGCTGTACAGAATTTCAGAGAAAGTAAAGTTATTGCTCGCATGTAAATCATTTAGCTATGCCACAGAATCTCGCCTCCATACCGAGTGCCTTTCAAACAGGAAAGATATATTCACCGCCCTAACGAGACAGACTAAGCGAATACGGTACACGCGTTTCTGAATCTGACTGCTGACTAGTAGCATTCACTGTCGATGTTCGGGATCAAGTTGAGTTCATTGACTCGATCTTACAGCACTAATCGATGATCAATATAATCTCTCGTCGATGGTGCGACAAGGATACATTCGATTGATTTCTCGTATGCAAAGTAATGGGATTCCAGAAAACCGAAGAATCTCAGTCGAGACTTGAAGTCTCGTTCAAACGTTCAACTAACGTTGGAGTAATAACGCTGGCATTGATGACTTGTTCGTTCCCAGCGGAAATGAACGTTTGTATGTCTGTGCTAAAGAGGTAACCTGACTATCTTTGTTTTCTTGAGCTACAGGTCCCCGTTCCCAGTTAGTAGTAATTGTCCTACATAGGGTGCTGTGCGATACCCAAATGGACGATAGTTGGATTTTTTAACAAAGAGCGAGAGGACGCCGTAATGAAGTGTTCGAGAACGTGCTTGCATGTACAGCACGTGTTTGTCGACCGCAGTGCCAAGCATGCGAAGTTGTTCCGTGTACCTGATGAATGCGGAGGGATCAGACCATGATCAAATATTCTGTGCGTAACGGAGTAGATGGGGTAACTGACCTTTGTCCAGTTGCAGCAGGATGAGCAAGTACTAAAGATCCTGAGGGAGATTGTTCACCTCAGGATAAGTACTATCACGAAAGCCAATAGATTGGTCACAAGCCTAACAATCCAAACGGAAGCTCCACCAAGTCGGAGCACTATTTGCGGCTGCGCTCTCCTTCTGGTGGCTGTGACTGAACAGCTCTCATAAAAATAAAGTAAGCGCAAAACGCTCAAGATACCATGCAAGCGAGTATGGACAATGAAAAATAGTAGCTCAGAAAGAACTGAATGACGACGCAAATACAAAGTAAGGTGTCAAATGATTGTGACCGCAAGTTGGCAGTGGTTTTGGGAGGTGGGAAATCGCTCGTGGAATCCGGTGTCTTGTTTGGTTTGATTTGGCCTCAGTGCAAGCCCCTATACTTCTCAACATTATCTTCCAATGACTGCTATCTTAGTGCCTACGCTACGCGAGCATCAGGATGCGTTGTTGTTAGACTCGTGACCATAAGTCAAATCCTCGATAGAGGGAAGTTTGAATTTGGATCAAGAGCGGATTCTCGGAGTAACGTGACGAATAAGTCCGTTTGGGAGTATCGGAATCACGTGAGCTTTTGTTGTTCCGTGGACTCTCATATCACAACGAATGAAGCCCTGTATGTCTCTCACATTGCTGCAGCCCCTTCCCTACGACTCTTGTCACACGAACGCATCAAGTCTGTTGTCAATATTCTCCGTCATGGCCGCATATCAATCATGGACTTCATACTCACGATCCTGGACCCTTTGGAACTCGATTTCACCCACAATCGCGACTGCATTTACAATCGTTCTAGGTAGTAGAAGGAGAGTTCTACGGGGCAGGGCCAAAAAGGGAAACTTGAGAAGACGTTCGAGCGCTTATTTGCAGGCTCGCGAGATACTGGACTGGTTCCGTCCCCCATGCAATTCCATATGTACCGATACTTTCAGTGACGAGATGAATATGGTGAAGCAGACTCTCCATGGGACACTCGACTCCGTTACTCCAGAGTTTCTGTTGACATGGGACCTCAATTCAACCATGCAAAATGTTGTTGTGTCGAAAGCGCCTGTCCTACGCCATATCCTTCGCCGTTGAGGTCAGAACATAAACAATCAAACATGCTTGTAGCGCATCCTTTTGTCATTATTATTGAGGGTCTAAATATAATTGATAGGGTGTCGTTCTTTGATTAAATCACGCACAAAACGATCCAATGCATCAAGAGAAGCATTGTGAATGGCTTGGATGATTTTACCATCACCAAAAACACTCGTTTTCTCATTGGCCATTCGTCAAGTCAAGGACTTCAACGTTTCATCTACGGGTAACATCATTAATTCTCATGATTACGTGCATTGTACACATGCTGTAAGTCGGAGTCCTAGTTCCACGAGATCACCGTTCAACCCGGCGTGCACTGAAACCCGCAGACGCCAGTCCGGCAACCATTTATTCTAATGCAGTAAGTATCACAGATGAATGTGATATGAGTTATACCTAATCCAGCCAAGACTGATGAAGTCTTCGTACGGCCATGGCAATGATTACCAGTATCCATCAACTACGCGCGCACCAACCCGAGATGTCCTTGTTGCAACCTCACCACAAATCCATTCAGTTCCTCAACCTCCATATTATTAACATCATGCTCCTGATGCACGACTCTCCGGCCGTTGATTTGGTCCAGAGCGAGCTTCAGCTCTTCCTCAGCTCCAGACAAGTCCTGGTCACTTTTTGGACTCGTGTGGTTGAAAGTCTTCGCGATAATGCTTTGAATAGCTTGCGGATCCATGAGCGGGGCCGTAACATCAAACACTTCCTTGGGGAGAACTTCTTTCGAAGCGGCTGAAAGGTGCTCAGGTGCTGTGGGGTTAAAGCACTTGCCGCAGAACTCCAGTGCATTCTGAAGCTCTTTCCCACTCAACCGGTTCCCCATCTCCGATGCACCCTGGATTACTGCGTAGAGATAACAGTCAGTATCTTTGAAATTGTCCATACTATACGATGATTGCAGTACCTGGTCGAATGGCAGCGAATGCCCGATCGTAATTATCTTCATCGATGTCGTTCAGGATATCAATTTTCGTCGATCGTATTTGTTGATAGGCACTCATCACAACTATCTGGAATCTATACAGATCATGTCGCGTATGGGCACTCTGATCAGAAAGAGCAGATGCATCTACTGATGGACGAACCTCGTGTAACTCAACGAAAACCTCTTCGTGTGCCATGCAGCTGCATCGACTTCTGAACAATCTCCTCGGATTGAGGCGCATATAGATACCGTTGCAGATAGTGCGGAGGTCATTGCGAGATGTATCCCGGAGGAGAAGAATGGATCTATGAACGCTAAAGGGGGCATTAGTTCCACATATAAACAACCCAGATACTCAAGTTCGTACCACCAGCGTCCCCGACCAAGCGGAAGCCAGGTCCTCCGTAGCTCGAAGCGGAGTAACTGAAATCGGACGCTGATCGTATCAATGGGTCAAGCTGTCCAGGTTGTCCCCCTACAGCCTCCTTTTGTATTAGCTTTGCAGGTCCAAGAAGCTCGATTAGTTCTGGGGCGAGGGCTATAGAAAGCCTATAGCGCTCTTCCATAGAGCTGCCTTTCAAGGCACGGACCCTCTCGTTATACATGTCTTGATTCATAACGACGCCAACGGAAGTCGTTCCATCGTGCAGAGGAATAAACCAAGCCCAGCCGGATTCGTCTGGTGCACATTTGCTCGATTAACACTATCACCGCTGACAACACGATACGTACCTCTCAGCGTCTCGAACCAGGGGGCACCCTCTCTTGGGGTATTCAATCCGTATGAACCGGCTCCTGTCCAGTAACCCCATAGAGCAATGTTCTTCAATGACGCATTAACATGACGGTTGCGCAAGTGTTTGGTTGACATCAGTCCTACGCGACCGGATGCATCGACAAGATAGTCGAATGAGATCTCTCCAGATTCTCCATCTACAGAGCGTAGCCATTCGGCAGCCACAGGCCTGGCAGACTCGGTTGTAGAGAAACGGAGGGATTTCACGCTCGTTTGTTCAAACACCTTTGCTCCGCAGGATGCCGCATGGTCAATCAACATCTTGTCAAATGCCGAGCGCACCTAGCCGGAGTATTAACTTTGAAAAAAGGAAAAGATATCAAGTACATACCACGTTCCATGACGCGTTATTATGCCCAAGTGCAACAAAATCCGTGTCTGGAAGTAGGTGAGCATCTGTTCAACTAATTGCTATCGTCACTCACATCCTTCCCGTTTGAATTGATTGAACTTGATTGCAGCTCCAGGCTATTTACGACAATGCATCATTGGGTCATATCATTCGAGAATACTTTGGTCGTACCTTGTGCTTGAAACCCATGTCGACCAATTTTTTCTCCGCGTCGATGAACCTCAGGTAATGACGAACTGAAGGAATCAAGCTCTCCCCGATGTGATACCTACATGGTAATGGTCAAAGGGGACGCCTGAATACTTTGGACAAGTCTATTACCGAGGAAACTGGGCAGCCTCCAATAACACGACGTCGAACCCTTCTCTAGAAAGGGCCGAAGCAGCATAACTTCCAGAGGGACCGCCGCCGATGACAAGGATTTGAGCATGCTGGCATGGACGTTAGTCCTGCTAGCGAATGTGCTCTGAATGACCAACCTTTGGAATTTGCGAGGCCATATCGAATGCTACTGGGTGTGTATGAGAAATCGACGATGTTCATCGATGCTCTGAGCTTCAGCTTTTGTACTAATCGCGTCTGAACACATTAGGTCAACCCTCGGCTAGTTCCAGCGAGGGCGAATCTCAACATCCGAGCATCTATATCCGCGACTCCCACGTTAGTAGGATTGTCGGATCCGCGCCTTGCGTGGGAGGCCTTGTCTGTCGGGGGTTGGACGTTTCATCTTAGTAACCGGGGTAGACTCATGAATGAAAGACTACAGTCATTCCTTCTTTTTCAAGGCTAGGCGCTGTGGTTGTCAGGTGGTCATTGAGGAACATCTGGATGTCTATCAGTGTTTGATGTATTTTTGTGAATCATCAAGAAAGCTCAATAATTATAACCAACCTACTCTTGACATCTCCTCTGAAAGCTATTGCACAAATCATATTCAGCCACTCCTTGGAGTAAGGATGATAACGAGTTCGACGGGGATTGGTAAATAGGATTTGTCATTCACTAAAGATACGGAAAGTAAGTATATGCTTTCATGTTTAAACGAGAGACTCACCTGATAAAGTGGTACAGAATTACATCTTCAGCGGAGTGGCAAACCCTCACAATAGTCTTACCTGCCTAAGGTTTGCCTAAGTTGACTGAGGTATATACTTCACTCTAGTAAGTCCTAGTAAAACCAGTGTAATTGCTCACCGACAAGAAGGTAAAGAATCTGTCTAAGCACTTAATGATGCCAACTATCAATCTTTCATCAATGGAAGTGGCCTAGCAGTATTTCGTCCGACTACCAACTTTGCGCAGTTTTCCTGATGGATACACTTGATACACCATCAATGTTATACAAGTATAGCACAGAGAAAGATTGCATGCGCAGCATTCTAGTACAACCTAGGTGCGGGTATGAGCGAGAAATTAACATCAATCAGATTTCCAAAAAAGTCACTAACCTCATTAGTCTTCATGAACCACAAAGTTATTATTGAACCAGGCAAGTCAGGTGCGTGTAAGCAAGTGGAATTGGTTATCTCTGTGGCAGCGAGTTGTCAGCACATTTTCGATTGAGTGTCTGGTTGTCTGCTGGTACGACTGCTAAATTTTCCCTGCCGTATATGTCGTAAGGACTTGCAATTACTAGTGGCGTCTTCACGATACGCGCGCATCACGCAGACTTGATCCGCGTGAAGAATCGGGACAATAAATAGGACAATAGCCTTGGGCATTAAATAGCGTTGTGGCCTAATAATCATGCTCTCCCCCAGTGAGATTAGATATAGCGACACAGTTATTTGCATGCTCACCTAGGTTCCCACCCCCCCACCGTTGCCGCTTCGAAAGGATCAATCTCGTCACCAAAAGTTCAAAAACCTGTACTGCCTGATTATCTGCGATTCATTAGCTGAAATCCCCGTCTCCACTTAAGTGAGAGGGTTTTCACGGACAGAAATATCCAGGCACGTCCAAATAAAGGAAATGTTGATAACTGCAGTGTCCGCAAACTTGCTTGAAACTCTGTGTCGGTCGTTATGATGCTCCGGATTACAAGTTTAGTTAGTGCCAGACTCACCTGACTAATCTCAGTACCGATCTTTATTTCTTATCTGAATTCATTATATATACCGCATCCACATGTATTGCCAAGAAAAACACTATAGGGCTGAGATGGGTCGGTGGATTGGAATAAACAAGTCGCATGCCATGGTCGTAATTGCCGAGTATATCGCACAAACAAAATTTTTCCACCCATGTCAGGTCGGAACATGTGTCAGGAAGCACACCATGAAACAACCCTTCAAGAGCGAGCGTAGGCGTTTTTGCGCGTCCCAAAGATATCCTGAAACCTGAACACATGTTAAACGCAGCCACTTTCGAATTGCTAAACACATACCAGATTTGCATAAGTCGATTTAATTCGCCAAAAAAGAGAAGCAAGACGAGAAGTCCAGGAGTACTGTTTTCCGCTCACTTGATTGAGTTTGGCCAAAGCCGAACGTAAGTCAAGCGAGGACTGCGAGTACGAAAGGGGTATAGAGACCGCTGGTAGGACGGATAAGTGTCAGAGAACGAGACTCGTGAACGAGTGCGAGAAATAATAGGTGATAAGCAGAGACAGCGGACACCGAGAATATAGTGCTGAATAACGAATGAGATGATGAGACTTGTGATATGAGCGACTCTTATTATTCTTCAGTGAGGAATAAGAATTGTACATGGGCTACTTATACTTGCGAACGGTAAGGGTCCTCGGTATGGCTAGGCTGAACGATCAGGTAAGAATGGAGGCAGAATGGAGTGGCATTGCCTGACAGATAGAATAGAATGGAGAGAAAAGAGGGTACGATTGAGTGACTGGCGGTATGAATGGGTATGGCATTAACAGGATAACGAGTTCATAGTCGTTTTGACAGATTTCCGCACAGTTAGGTGGATGATGGTGATGGATAAACGAGGACGGCGATTGTACTGACTGAGGCTGGCGATGAGTTGAATTCGGCTGCGGTTGGTGGTGTTAATTCGCCTGATCCCGGCGGTAAATAATTTGTAATCCTTACACAAAGGTAACCCCCTCAGATATGCGAGCAACAATCCATGCACCGAGCGCTGGACGTTGCAATACGGACTGTAAAGTAAGTGATGACAACGCGCCAATCTGCGGATACCTGATGGATGTATTGCTGATCTACGCAAACTTATCGCCGACAACGACATCACCCACCACCAGATGGACGCCAGGCTATAAGAGTATCCCAGCCGACGAGCGGACGAACAAGTCAAAGAGACGGAAGATTGAAGGGGAAACTCCTGAGGAAGTCGCAAGGTCGCTTGTAACGAACCACAGAGGGGATCAGAGAGCTACCCCACAGCAAATTGGTACTAAAGCAAAAGTCTACCGGAAAATCAAGGACGACTCGGTGCATAACCATGAATGGACGAGCGTCACCAGAACTTGCAGCGTATATCCGAATTCGTATTTATTTCACTTTGCCAAGTACTGGAGTTTCATCTGGTTCCAGTTGGACTAGTGTCTCGTGCAGAGAAACAGATCCAAAGTATGAACGCTAAGACGGGGGCCAGAAGCGAAAGATATGGAGTCACAAGACTGTTATATGCACTCCAGACTACTGGATCTATCTGGATCAAATGGTGAGGACAGCAAAGTTCATTGTCGATGCCATTGGAAATATCGAGAATCGAGACTGCAACCTTGCAGAGTGCATGCTTGAACTCATTCGGTGTGCACACAAGATGTCAACACTACGACTTGAGGATGGCGACGACATGGAGTTCTTTGCTCATGCAAAGTCAGTCTTCAACCGTCGATTTCATTCAATCAATACAAAATAAAATATCACACCCTCGCACTATTCCTCCACCCAATGTGTCGTAAACTTGCTGTTACTCAAGCAGCGAGTGGCCGTCCATTCGAATTCATGGTCAAAGTGGCATTTGAAATCGCACTATAGTGGAAGGGAAGTAAAGCAATGGTCGACACACTTGTCACGGACCTCAAGGCATATGGTGGCCAGGCAGACGGACTAGCTTGGTGGGAGAATCTCCCAGTCAACTCTGACGCACACCCACTGAAGGCTTTTGCAATTGTCATCCTATCCATCGTCCCACATGCGGCCGAGGTTGAACGGCTCTTTTCGGACCTTGGTGGTACGCAGTCGGCCAAGCGCTGCAATCTTTCAGTTCGCACATTCGAGACACTTGGCAAGGTCCGCGCTAATCTTCGCTATCACGTCCACCTTAAAAATGCTACTGACGGCAAACCAACACGACGACGCCATGCTCACATGCACACAACCGAACTCCCGGGAATTGATACGGAGGTTGCCAAACAGCTCGAAACCGACTTTGCATTCGTTCCCCCACTTTCAGCAGCCCCCAGTGACAATCTCGAAGGTCCCGAATCAAACTCACTTGATGATATTGATGCTGAGTTTGCTCGACTCGAAGATATTCGTAATGCGGAAAAAACGATGGGCACAGAGTTTGCCTCGGACTGGGGTATGGATGGGAAGGAAGTTTTGCAAGGGAGAGCATTTGACTTCGCAGAACTGCAGCGCGTTGATGAGGGACTGGTGCCTGCGGCGATCGAGGATGTAATTATAGCCACGGATCATGATGCAAATGAAGATGGGACATGGAATATCAATTCTATGCTGCTGTCGAGCGGTCTTACATCGATGTATTGTAGTTAGTAATCTTGTATCGTTAAAACATCACGTGATTCTGCCATCTGCCAGGTTGGCAGAACATGGTTCTGCCAGTTCTGCCAGCAGAACTACCTCGAAATAGCTCTACCCACAGCACTACCTGCGCCCATGTCACAGAAAAAATAATTCGGTGGAATTGGCATTATTTCCTGATATGCTAGATTCTGTGTTACTGATGTTAGTTTTATTCCTTGCAGGTTAAAGTCATTCATCAGGAAAACCACAGAGCATTACAGAGCATTATAGAGTGCTACAGAGTGCTACAGAGTGCTTTGTAGCACTCTGTAATGAATTACATTTTCCTGATGTTTGGTATTTTGATGTTGATGTGGTCACAAGTGTCTTTCCATGCTCCCTGGCCTGCTAGTTGGTCTGCCTGCTCATTTCCTATGTTGCCACTGTGTCCTTTTAACCCATGTAAACATTGTAGGGGCAGCATGTCTTCTCAGATGGTATGTGGTGGCTTTGAAGAAATTCTTATTTGCTATCCCGATGTAGTGACCATATTGCCGCTAGGCTCGTATCCTAGCTATTTTACACATGTCTCAAGTCATAGCCAAGGGAACCAAGCGTCAAGCAGCACTTGTACCAGCCATCTGAACTGCATCATCTAACCATGTCCATCCTAAGTCCATCTAACTCCATTTGGCGCATATTATTTAGTAACTGTTGAAACTGATCCCATGGCAAGCACTATTACATGCACGCCTCGTGCCGCAGTGCCCAGCAGCATTATTACATATTCTGCCTATTTATCTTGCGCACTCGCTACTATACTTGCCTATCCATCCCAGTCGCTCATGCACTATGTTAAAAAGCCTCGCAGATATTTTTTGTACTTCACTTCCTCTGTCTGTGGTAGCCGTAGAAGTCACTCATTGTATTAATCTTTTGTTTTGTGCAATTCTATCTTTGTTTTTGCCTTAACTTTTGAACTATCGGCACTTAGTACCGCTATAAGTTGCTGCTGGATACTATGAGCTAAGCTCTCGTTCTTTGAACTTTGATATTCAATCATGGAGTCATGGACCACTACCAGTGATTCTTGCCATTGCTGCTATTTTTGGTCGTTACCACAGACTAGTGCTCATCTTCAGTAGTTACTGCTATTGCCGTTTTGGTATCGCTACAAGCACTCTTACTGTGCTTTCTTGTTCTTGAAACATCTTATACTGCCACAGTACTGCTGACGGCAGCAACCTTCAGAGTAGTTTCTTTCCTCTAGCATTTAGCCTTACTGAATTCCCTCGCTAACTAACTAAAGGAAATTGCCTCTATTGCAGTCCTCTTGGGTCGAACTATATACTTGCACCTTCAGTAGGATAAATAGTTGTGTCTATCTATAGGCCAGCTGTTATTTCCTTGTTTCACCGACCCATCCATGGTCTTCCCATTCTTGGAGGTGTGTGGTTAGTCCATTTATAACATATTTAGAGTTGGTGATGATGTTTATTGGGGTTAGGGGGTCAGCAGATTGCAGGGCTGCTAGTACTGCAGCTATCTCTCTGGTTTGATTTGATTGTTCTGGTCCTGGTACTCTTATTGCATGATTTAGTGGGTGGCCTTCTTCAATCCAGATGTCACTTCCACATCATGCATTTTCTTTTCCATTGTTTGTACACAATCCATCTTTATAGACTTTTAATATGTTGTCTGTGGTGGCTTGCCCTATTGTTGGGATCTGTAGTCTGAGTGCTGGGTTCTGGGTGAGGTGATTTTGGTCTGTGAATACTCAGAAGCATTCTGATAGGCAATTCTTTGCAGTGACTGTGGGGTCAAAAATTACATCTCCTTGCCTCCATTGGAGTGTATGTGAGTTCTTTTCTTTTCTTCTATGGGTTAGTGTCAGGTCATCTTTTTTTGGTGATGTGTTTGGGTTGAACTTGGGCAGGAGTTTGTCTATTATTGTTTTGGCAGTTTTTGCGCATTTATGGGGGTTTTTACATTTGGCTTGTTGGTCAGTGGAACAGTCATTGCAGGTGCAAGCTGCATGAGCATAATGTATTCTCCTTCTCCCTAGTCTTGTTGTTAGTTCTGCAAGGTCCCTTATTGATTTTATTTTATGTTTCAGGTGCATGCATTTGTCTTTTATTTTGTGGTAGGTGTTTGGTGGGGCACCTAGGTGTAGCCAGGCTGGGAGTTTTCACTTTAGGGTTGCAGACAGCTTCAGAGGTGCAAAGCTCATATTATATTCCTTGGCAATTTTTAACATGTTTATGATTTGTTGTGGTAGTTTGTTTGCCTGGGGTCCTTGTGTTGGGGGTCCCATGTTGTTAAAAAGTTGCATAGGTCTGTGTGCTCTTTTATTCCTTCTGGTTTTAGTGTGTCAATTATTGCATCTGTGATGAATGCCCATGTTGGACATTGTTTTGATATGTCCATGTATGCGTGTAGCCAAGTGATTTCAATTGCATGGTTTCATGCATTTATATTTAGGAGGTTTATTCCTCCTTCTGCAGTGGGCCTTTGTAGTCTGTCTAGGCTTAGTGGTGAGGTTTTCTTTCTGTCCCATATAAAGTTTCTTATTGTTTTGTTTACAGCTGTCTTGATTTGTTTTGGCATTCCTTGTGCCTTCGTTGGGAATTGTGTCATTCCGCCTACTATCATTTGTGTTATGAGCCTTTTTCCTTCAAGCATTGGGTGGTATGTGTTCCATTGTGATAGGGTTTTGTCTATCTTTTCTAAGATTATTTCCCAGGTTGCAGTGTGGTCAGTTTCATTTCCTATCCAGGTGCCTAGTATTCTTATTTGGGCACTGTCATTTGCAATGTTCATTTGTTCATTCCAAGGTGCATCTGTGGGATTAATTTTTCAAGTTCTTATTGTCTCTTGTTGGTGTTCTTTTGAGCCTATTGGCAGTATCTCAGTTTTTTCCAGGTTGAATTTTGCACCTGAAGCCAGGCACCATCTATTTAGTATGTTTTCTAGTGTTGAGTATTTATTGTCTTTTGTCAGGTATATTGTTGTGTCATCAGCATATAGGTTGACAACTATTTTTTCTGGTATGCCAGGGATGTTGTATCCTTTAATATTGTTATGAACTGGGATAGTTCTTAATGCACAGGCTGCAAAAGAGAGGCTTTGGGTGCAGATTGTGGCACTAAAGCAAAAGAGCAATAGTTCTCAGTAACGATGAGGCTGTTGAGTACTGGTATGAGACTGCCAAGTCAAGTACAATGTCAAGGGTTTGATTATACTAGTCTTTAGGATAAGACAAGTATAAAAGAGATTGAGAGTTTAGGCTAAGTTGTTGGAGTGCAAAGACTTAGAATAAGACTCAAAGACAACTAAGGTTGCAAGGCCTTAGAAAAGGATGTTCAGGTGAAAACCCAGTAAGATTAAAGTGAGGAATACAAGCAAAGTACACTGTGCTTAAATAGGGTAGCTATGCATGCACAGACCAGGACTGCCATATAAGGCATGGGAAAAGAGATGTGAGAATGTAAGTGGGTATCCTAAGAAGGAAGGCAATGTATAGTACAGATGTGTTGAGACATATATTGTACAAGGCAATAATGACATAAGTGAAGACATAGTGGAATAAAGAGAGAAAATGAATAGGGGCACATACAACTGTAACAAAGATCAGGTGAGTTTTGTAGGGTGCACATGAGAGGTTCTATTGCTAAGTCAAAAAGTAGGCATGATAAGGGGTCCCCTTGTCTCACTCCTCATGTTACTTTGAATGGGGGGCTTAGGAAGCCATTTATTGCAACCCTGGTGTGGGCAGATTCATACAGGCTTTCTGTTGTTTTTATAAATGTTTCTGGTATGTTGAAATTTCTCAGGGTTTTGAATGGATAGTCATGTCTTACTCTGTCATACACCTTTTCTTGGTCTAAGGCTATTATAGCTCTGTTTTCTTCTGTTAGGTCTGCATAAGCAGACATCATTTGCACTAGGCAGATGGGGTCAAATATTGATCAGTTTGGGATGAAGCTGTTTTGGTTTGGGTGAATCATTGTGCATATTTCTTTTGCAATTTGTATAGCCAGGGATTTTGTTAACAGTTTATAGTTAGTGTTTAGTAGGGTAATGGGACAGTAATTTTCAATTTTCATTCTATCTTTCTTCTTGAAGAGGGGGCACATCCATCCCAGTGTAAAACTGGAGTCTTGGGTTACCCCATGTACCTGGATGTCATTCATTACTTTGGTCATTGTTTTTATGACATCAAAACTTGGTTTGTCATTCTGTGATGCTGTTTTGTGTTTTTTGTGTAGGGTCTTCCATATTTCATATGGGATACCATCTATTCCAGCAGTGTCTCCTTGTTTCAATGATCTTAGTGCTTCTAGTACTTGGTCTTTGGATAGGATGTTGTTCATTTGGTTCTTGGGGGCATGTCATATTCCATACATCTGATCTCAGATCCAATCAGATCAGATCAGATCAGATCGATCCTGCTTCTGTCTGGACCACAGATCTGATCTGGATCACCCATCTGAAACCCCTAGCTTCTTGTGTTCTAAGTCCACTGTGCATACTTGCTTCTATCTCCTTTCAGTGATCTACCTGTACCGGTGTCCCAGCTGTGTATATTCCTGTCCTGCTTACTGATCTGTTACCTGTGCTTCATATCTGACTTGTGTTTACTGATCCGCTGCACATTTACTAATAGACTTCCGTTATACTTTGTGCATAGCCCTCTGGTCCTGGACTCGCTGATTATCCATACTAGCTACCTACAGTATATAAACTGCATGTACAAATCTAGAGAACCTTAGTTCGAATATTATCTTAGATTCTGCTCATTCCATTCCTCCGAACTTGAACCTCTTCTAGCTCTAAGTATCTTCCAAGACTTAGGATTGATTCCTATAGTCTACACTTCTGACTCTACCTTCAGTAGTCTATATCTGTTAGTTTCTAGTATGGACCTTGTCCGCTACTAGCCTTATACCTTGAACCCATCTGTACACTCCAGATACCCTTCAGACATACTCTTTCCATACATACATTCTGGATATCCTTCGGACATATCGTATCCGATATCTTTGGACCTTCGGATCCGTCATGCAAGCACTTCCAAATCCTTGGACATATATTACTCCTCTGAAATAAAGGGCAGTACTTGGGAAAGGGGCACAGTGTACGAACTGAGGTCAAAGCCCTTTGGATCTCTCACCTATTGGGTATGGTCTTAACAGGGCATTGAGTTTCTGGGATTCTGGGATTTCTCTCATGGCATTGTTGATAGCTTGTTGTCAGTCAAGGTATCTGTCATTCTCAGGGTTCATGTTCTGTATCTGATTGTGGTAGTTCCTAGCGAGTTCTGTCATTTCCTCTGATTTCATTGCATACCTGTTTGTATTCAGTATGCAGAGTCTATGTATTATATCTCTGGGGGATTTCTGACTGTTGACTTTGGATTAGTATTTGCAGATGGTCTCTCCTTTTATGTTCCATTGGGCTTGGGCTTTCAGATTAGCATTCTTGTGTTATTTTTTCAGTAGGTGGTCTATTTCTTTTTCTAGGATTATTCTGTTTATTCTAGTGTTTTCAGATGTGTTTATGTCATTTGCATTCAATAGGCGGTGCATATCTTTCATTAGTTGTTTTGTTCTCTGACTTATTCTTGCTAGGTGTATTTTCATTGTTTCCTTCACCTTTTGGGTTATGTTTGATTTGAATGATTCCCATAATTTCTGTGGGTTGTAATATTCACTTCATTGTGTAACTCTTTCTATTTCTTCTTTGGTCTTTATACCTATGCTAATGATTTCTTTCATCAGGGATTCATTCATCATTAGGCCAAGTGGCCATGACCATCTGCCATTTTTGATATGTGGGGTGTTTGGTAGAGCAAAATGAATGGAGACCATTTAGTGGTCTGAGGGTATTGGGCTGGTGTATGTCACCCAGTCGAGGAGGCTCTCTTTGTGTCAGGGGGAGGCATATATTCTGTCCAGACAGAATAAGGAGTTATGGTTGCTGCTGTAAGTGAAATTTTGTTGTTTGAGGTGTATTGATCTCCATATGTCTAGTACATTTAGTTTTAGTCTTAGGTCTCTTAGGGATTCCATTGCTCTCTCATTGTCAAATCTGGCTGGTGCATGGTCTATAGGGTCTTCCATCAGGTTAAAGTCTCCAACCATGAAATCGATCATTTTATGGTTTTGTATTGTTCATTCTATTCCTTTTTTCCCCAGAAACTGGGGTGTTTGTTTGCATTGTTAGGTGTGTATATGTTCAGTATGTTAATCTGTTTGTTATTGTGCCATTTTATAGATAGTATTGCAGCTCTTCCAGGTATCAAGGTTGTCATTTCACATCCATCAGTTCTTAGGAGTTCTTTGTTTATTACAAAAGCTATTCCTGCTGAGTTCCCCAGTCTTAACAGGTCTTTGGAGTTTAAGACCAGGAGTCTTTTGGAGAATAGGGTACTTATTTGCATCTTATGTTCTTCCATTAAGTGAGTCTCTTGTAGGCATAGTATGCTGATCTTTTTCTGCCTCATCATTTGGTTTACCATAGTCCATTTTGATATGCCTCCATTTGGTGTGTGTGCAGTTTGTCCATTTATGTTGAGTGTGGCAATTACAATGTTCACCCTTGTTTTTTTGTTGTTGTTTTCTGGAGTGGCTTGGTGTGTCTGTGCCTGGTAGGGCTGCAGGGTGTGGATTATGCCTCTGAACTCCCCAGGCCTGTCTTCAGAAGGATCTCTGGTGATAGAAGAGAGCCTCCCTCCATGCCTGGGGAGGCTATAATGAAGACTGTGTGCAGAACTGGGGGAAGAGGGGGATGATATTAGTGGTACTCAAGGTAACTTTTGAAACTCGCTTAACACCTTTTGAAACTTGCTTAACACCTTTTGAAACTCGCTTAACACCTTTTGAAACTCGCTTAAATGCTTCAAACTCCCAGCTAAAGCATCAGCTGATGACCTAGAATTCAAGGTCAGGCCGGCATCGTACGGCGGACTCTGAAATAACCATGCCTCCTGCCCATCGTGAACGTGCTCGACGTTCTGCATGCCTCAAATCTAACGGTCCATTGCACTCAAGGGCAATGGACAATGAATCAGCCTCTCAAGGACCATCCAAACCTCCAGAATCGTCTGGACCCCGACTGACTATCCAGTGGCAAAATGACCGTGCTCTTACTGATACCCTGGTGAATTACCTGGTCTCTAAATCCGCTGATTGCAGAGTGCTATTCTACTCTGACGGTAAAAAAGCGATGGCTGCTGTTGATGACCACCCATCAGGCTCGGATAAGGGCCAGATCTACCAGAATATCGCCAAGCTCTTATTTGCAAACCACCTTAAGTATGGTGCCGCATACACCATCAATCCCAAAAAATTTCATGATGCAGTTGGCAACCGCATTGGAACGTATGTCCTTCTTCTACCCTACCATTGATAAAGACACTAAAATTTCGCCAGTCTCAGGGGCAAATACAAGAAAATCAAGGCGTCATTTGGCAGCACCGGTGCTGGTGTGATGCCAGCTGAAGGGACCCAAGCAAATAACCTCTTAGGTGAGTCCCTGTCCCCGATTTCTCAGTTCTCAACTGATTTATTTGTAGATGCAGCGTGTTTGGAGCTGCCATGGTATACAGACCTGGACTCCATTTGGCATTCCAATCCGTCCATGGCTGCAGTGACTCATTCGTCAAAACCGGGCGTTGATCATGCTGGTGCATTATACTCACTTGTGCAACCGCGTGGTGGGGCTGGTCCCACCACGCACTTTGGCTCTACTCATCAATTGTCACCTCACACTCTCCCATATCCCTCACATGATACCCATCCTTACAGTTCCAGTACTTCATCTTCACAATACGATCAACAATACTCTCCGAGTGCTCAATATTATGCATCTGCTCCTGCTCCTGCTCCTGCTCTGCCTTCTGCTCCTGCTCTGCCTTCTGCTCCTGCTCCGCCTTCTCCACCTTCTCTGCCTTCTCTGCCTTCTCTGCCTTCTCCCTCCCATACTGCCCCTTATAATTCGTCCCCCCAATTCCACCTTCCCGGTCTTCCGGCACCAGATTACAACTTTGACTATGACGACGATGACGACTTTAATCAGGAAATTAGTGGACGGTTTGACGCACCAGTTGAAGACCCCCTAGATCACCTTGAGCGTGATGATATGATGGTCGATGAGATGACCAATTGCCCTCCCCATGTTGCAGGGAAGAAACGGCAGCTCCCCTCGTCACCATCACCCCCTCCTGAGCCTCCAGTACCATTCTGTATGCCCGAAAAACCCTCGACATCTTCCTACAACAGCTGTTTGGCATTTGGTGCCCAGAAGCCGTCGAGCCATGGGGGACAATGCAAACTACCATCAGAGATGTCACAGAGCATATCAACACCATCATCGACAACATGAAACACCACCTCAATGTCAGACTACTTTATGTCCCCAGCTCCCCAGACATCACATCCAACTAGTGCTGGCAGTTTGAAGAAGAAAAAAGCGAAATCGGATGTGATGGAACAGGTAGACCAGGTGAAGGATGAGATCCAGAGTATGCACTCTGATGCCATGTCCCATCATGATCACAAGCACAAGCGCTTCATTGCGAAGCTCGATGCAAAGAGTGAACATAATTGGGACCTCAAAAAATATGATTGGCTTCGTGCTAATCGTGAGCATGAGACCTCCCAAGCCACTGTAAGCCATCAGCGGCTGCAGGACCAAAGATGCTGAGATTCGCCTTCATGAGACCGATATCCGAGTCCATGAAGCACATTCATTGGTGCTTGAGAAAGAGGCAGAGACTCTTCAACTCAAAATCCAATACCACCAAATGATGCAGGCCAACAAGGCCTCAGCATCAGATGGAGGTGTTGGTTGAGTCTGTTGTCTCATCATTCGTCTCATCGTTCTCGTCGTCGTCTTGTCGTCTCATCATCTCGTTCTCGTTCTTGTCTCGTCATCCTGTCATCTTGTTCTCGTCATCGTTGTCATCATCATCATCTTGTCATCATCATTGTTGTCATTGTCATTGTCATTGTCATCATCTCATCATCGTTGTCATTGTCTTGTTGTCGTTGTCTCGTCATCAATTATTTTTCATCTCTGTTACATACACATGTTTTAGCTTTGTAATTGTTGGTACATTCTTGATTCATGTTACATAGGTACATACATCTGTTGTACAGGTGTTTAGGTAGTAGTACATGTCCAATCAAACATTGTGGTCAATCATCCTTCCCTATGTTGTGCACCTGAGTGAGGACTGTCAAAGAGTGCATCCATCAGCCTTGCACGAGCAGCTTGACCTGGAGTGCCTTCATATGTCCTGTCACCAACTACTTCTTCACCATCTGGGCCCTCAATTTCTTGATCAACAAAATCTTCCCCCTCTACACGAGCCCACTTTAGAGAACTCTCATATGTTCCATCCTTCTTGCGATGCTCAGTTTCAAAGCGAATGATCATGTTATGCAGGATGATGCAGCACTTGATCCACTGCACAGCAAATTCAAGGTCTTTCTCAGCCTGAATCCTAAACCGGAGCTCTCGAAGGGACTGGAACCGTCCCTTTAAAACAGCAAATGTATGTTCAACGCGAACATGGATCTAAAAAAAATCAATTCATTGAAATATGGCCCCCCAAAAAAAATACCTTAGAGAGGTGATAATTAAATGACTTCTGGTCCTTTGTCAACTGCCCATTGCGAGGCTTCTTAAAAGGGGCAATGCACCATGGCTCCAATGGATATGCACTGTCAGCCCACACCCAATGACCATCAGGTAGAAGGTCAGCATGCTCTTCATAGAGATGAGTAGATCGAAAAGCAAATGCATCATGGACACTCCCAGGATGACCCAGAGAATAATCCACAATGAGAAGGTTATGGGGCAAAATGACTGCCTAGAATTAAATTAAATTTTGCACATGAAAATAAAATAAAATAAAATAATTACCTGACAGCCAAGGGAATACTTGGATTTCCTATCATAAAATGTCTCACCATAGTAGCCAGGTTTGGTAAAAAGATCCATAGTTGAGCCATCAATGGCTAGAAAGCCACCTTTCCACTCTGGGCAGGTACGTGACTCAGCAAATTTGCAAGCCAGGTCAGTGTCCTCAGAGTTACCTGCTGGAAAGCAGATAAACTGATCATGGGCATCAAGTACCGCAATCATCACACGATTGGTGCAATTAACTACAGACTCAACACTGACACCTGCCCATTGAGCAACATCCTCAAGAGTAATTGCATTGCCATAGTGGCCAGCCCGATTCAAAAAAATAGCCAGTTGGATGGAGACAGAGAGCTGAGAATTGTTGGATTGGTTTTGGAAGATGGGATGATCAGATATATAGTCGAGGATATCGTCAAAGATCTCAGGGTTAACATGGAGTTTCTGCCGAAACAAGTGAGGGCGATGTTCTTCATGATGAACCAACATGTGAAGCTGAGGTGCTCGTGGAGGAGGCTCATCAGGCTTGTGCCATACACGAGCCCTCTTAACCTCATCACGAAGAGCATTAATGGTGTGAAGAAGGCGGTCGTAAGGCAAAGGGATATCATCAGAAGAGATACAGCTATCACCAGAAGAACCTGAAATCCCTGTCATAGGGGAGAGGGGGGAGGGGGGGGAAGCAGAGCTAAAAGACAGACTGATTGTGTCATCACTGTCGGAAGTAGTCGAGAGTGAGTCCTCAGAGTCAGAATCACTATCAAAATCAGACCAGTCATCTAGGATATCCTGGTATTGTAGTTTGGCCAATGCAAGTTCAGCCTGATCTACAATATTCAGGAGTTCTTTACATGCAGATTGACGAGGCATAGTGACAGTAGGGGTGGGAGTCGGGGGGATCAAAACTTCGATCTATTCTGTGCATATGTGATGTACTTTGTGTCGGAGTTTAAAATTTCGGAAAGTTCCGAACTTTCGTCTTGCGCTGAGCATGTTGGTCTTGGTGTCGTCATTGACCTCGAACCTTGATGCTCACTGTGACACAGCACTGAGCAGGACATCATCAAATTTTTAGGTATCATCCACCCAAGGTAAGTGAATTTTATGCTTATTCCAAGTTGCAGCTAACCCTTATCTTACAGGAAATCTATTCTAGTCATATGTACCACCTGACCCACAGTGCCTCATCTTCGAGCCGCTCGTCCACCCTCCACCCTCCACCTTATCATCATTCCCTCCACCCACTCTCTCTCTCATCTGAATCTACGCTCGTTCTAATCCGGCTGGCTTGAGGCTCTTGGTGATCTTGTGCGCTATCGCATGGCGTGGCTGCAACGATTACTAATACTGTGCCGTCTCCACTCTTCCCTTGGTCTTGCACCTCTGCAGAGGCATGCAAATCTTGTCCTTGAGGCTTATCCTCCTCCCCCCCCTCCCCCCCTTCCCTTGGTACTTATCTTGTTCCCTCCGGCACTCCATATGGATGGCTGGTTTTATTTCTTGCAGGGACTTTGTTTTTTTCGATAATTTGATTAGCTCCGCATTCGAAATACAAAGCCTATCTACGACTCGTTGTGAACTACGTCCCGGTTACTTTCTACTCATATGTACATAGCACACTTTGAAAATACTATCAAGTCTTTGAATGTCCAATTTCGTGCCGAAGTGTGCCGAGCATAATTCAACCGTTGTTGAGCGAGTTCTTTCAAACTTTAGCCGGGAGTTTGAAGTGTTTAAGCGAGTTTCAAGAGGTGTTAAGCGAGTTTCAAAAGTTACTTTGAGTACCACTATTGTATGGGTCAGTAGTCATTATACTTTGCCTGTATCTGACTAGATGGCAGGCCAGGAGTGTATCATAACTGGCTTCTCAGATGGACTATGTCAGAGTGTTCTGATTTGAGGGTGCCCATGCTCTGTTTAAAACATACTAACAAGGACTTCAGCCTCTCAGCATGGCTCATCCTAGCCTAAATAGGCTTCTGTGTTCTGGCATGTGACGTGCTTTTTTGAGATGTCAGTGCTTTCCTGTCCTGCATATGCAGTCAGTGAATGTGGGCAACTGACTTGTTGGGTGTTAGTTCCTGTCTCACATGAATTAGGTTAGGACATTCTCATTATTTGCTTTGTCTATGGGTCATGGGCCCATGTTGATGCAATGAGTGTCAAAATTCATGTCAGGCAGGGAGTGTGGATCACTTTGGTAAATTGTTTGCATATATGTAAGTGTAACAAGGCAAGAGTACAAGCTCAGGGGAGTCAGGAGGTGTAGCATAGTTCTATTGGGTGTGGTCAATTGAACTAATGGGGGGGGGGCTAGGCATTCCATTTTCCTCTCAGTTTCATGTTCCTCACAGTGGATACAGTGGCTTTGGAGCCCACTTTCGGTCCATTCCACATGGGTACATTTGAGAATGGGCATAGGCCTCATGGGTGAGTGATTGAGTGGCAGATTGGGCAGGCTGTCATGGCTACTGCAGTGCCACAGCTGTCAAGGCCCATGGGATAGCTCAGAGTATATAGGGTGGAGCATAGGTCCATCCAAGCTTTTGAGTCACAGATGGGGCTGGTTGCAAAGATATTGAAGCAGTGTAAAGACTACAATCTAGCTAGTATGATAGTGAACTACCACCTATGCTAGTATATGTCAAAGTCTGCCTAGCTGCTATACCTGCAGAGCAAGAACATTTGACCCAAGGGGTTGCTGGTGGATATACTTTGTCAGATGCTAATATAAGATGTGTGATACCACTATAAGATGTTGCTGAAGGTAGCAGTAGCATTGCCACTGATAGCACTGTGAAAACTGTGGATGCCAATGCTAAAGCATGCTGGGTATGATGGATACTGATGATGCTGATGATTCTGATGGTACAGTGAGAAGCACTAATGATGAGCAGTGTGATAGCATGTACTGATGACTATAATGGCACTGTATGCTGAGGGACAGTGTAGCTTGTGCAAAGAGCAACAGCAAGATTATGGAGATAATGATGATAGCGATACTTTAGCAAGGGTAGTGGTAATAGCAATGAGTATAGCAATGATAGCATTGATAGCAATGGGTATGGCAATGATAGCACTGAAAGCGATGAGTGTAGCAGGACAGCAAAGACCATAAAAGAATTCAGAGATAATAGATTTTCAAAGTAGATGTATTCGTATAGTGATAGCAGTAGCAGTACAGGGATCCCATCAAATAAGCAATATGATGTATGAAATAATATGAGTGACTTCTCCTACCAATGTACAGTAGAAGGGGAGTGTAGTACAGAGGAGAAGTCAGCAGTCTTATATCATATTTTATAAGTACACAGAATTGATAGGTGAGAATAGTAGCGAGTAAGCAAAACTTAGCTATAGTGATATGTAATAGTGCTGCAAGTGCTGTGGCATGTGTTCTACATGTAATAAGGCTTGCTGTGGGATTAGCAGTGGTAGATGGGAATATACTACACACCAAATGGAACTAGTGGGCAAGGCATGGGCATTTGATGGGTATCGGCTCATGGAATGTGGCTCAGTACTGTGGTATGGTAGTCTGGCAAGGGTGCAGTATCCTTGGTAACTGTATATATCGATAGCATTAGGGTTAGAGGTAGTCACACTATGCAGTATAGGGGCTAGACAATAATGGAAATAGACCTATGCAAGGCCAGTGCTAGCTGGACTGTCACAGCGGGGTACTGATACTCCCCTTGTGACCTTGAAATCAAGGTGCTCAACTCTAATAGATTTAATGAAGCTCCATGCAGCAATGTAGACTTGTTCCTCATCTTTGATTTCACTCATCAAGATTATATCACATATCTCTCCTCTATTCTCATCAGTGGCCCACACATCAGCAACTGCCTTGTATACTAATTGGGTTTCTGCAGTTGTGAAGCCTGTTAGGCAGAATAGCAGGTCAGGAGGGTGGCTGCAGTTGAAGGGGAGGGCTTCAAAGGTGATGTCTGATGCTGACCATATGCACATTGATAGGATTAAGTTCTTTGTCTCTTCTGATATGTTGTGTACCAGGAAACCAATGGAGAGATCCCTTCCATCTCATCCTCCCTGGGGTTGTGGCAGGGAGACACAGACTGACTGTGCATCTTGGTGAATGAAGTTCACTATGATATTCACATTTGCACATATGTGCTCCACCAGGATGACTGCTTTCTCAGCAACATCTTTACCTGTGTAGTCAAATACCTGTATGATGAGTTTTGGGTGGTCAACTTGGAACCATGCTAGTAGGACTCATTGGTCAAGGTGGTCAAAAGCCTCCACAGAGTGGGACATGTGGGTGAGTGGGAAACCTCCTACAGGAGTGGGTGTGAATTAGAGGAGGGTAGCACAATGGTGGGGGCCATCATGCCAAATCATTGATCTGTTCCTTTCTGCCAGGGCAATATGGGCTAGGATGGTCTTTTCTTCATCATTTGGGGCATAGTGGTCCATTGGGGTGCATGGTGCCCCCATTGTGGTGTCCATTGTGCTATCTTTTAGTGCATGGATTGGTTGTGCTAAGTCACTTGACATGTTGGCTAGTAAGTAGCAATTGGGTGTCTCCCTAGAGAGGAGAATATTTCATGAGGGCAACTCCTCACCCTGCAGGATGATTCTGCTTGGGGGTAATGGGGTTGGAGGGGTAGTGGGGGAGGCAGAGTTTGTGTTAGGCTCAAGCATGGTAGGGATTGTCTTAGGGGTGAGGTGATGTTCCAGATTGGATGTCTCCATGTTGTCATCTGCTGGGAGGATATTGGGAGGAAAGAAGATTGGCCCAGTATGGGGGTGGAAGATGGGAGACAGGTGGAGGGTGGGTATGGGCAGAAGGCTTTGGAGGATGATTTAATGGAGGTGATCTCTTTGTCTCACATCTTACCATTGGGCAAGGAGTTCTTGTGTTGGTCATTTGGATTATATATCTTTTCTGATGGGACTGTTATGTTAGGTGTGTTGGTTAGTGCCATGCATCTCAGGGACTTAGGGTGAGACCAGGTGTACATGTAATATCCACTGAGGTTGTTTTACTTATCCTGTGGGGCATTGTTGTGATTTCTCAAGGGTCCCTTGTGTTGGTGTGGGTTGTGCAGTTTCTATCCTTTTTCTGGTCAAGAGGTTTTTGTCATATCCCTTGCAGTTGGTGATCATGTTGGGTTTTGCAGGTGTCTTATCATAGTTTTAGTGTCTCAAGTTGGGTTTGCATGTGTTGTGTCATAATTTTAATTTTTCATGTTCTATTTCATCAAGAGATGGTGCATGTTGGTGTGTTGTGGGTTTTAGGATGGATGTAGTGGTTTAACAGGTTGCTAGTTGTCATATATTGTGCCAGGGGATACCTTTGAGCAGTTATCACTCAACCTTGCCCATAAAATTTTATGTGGGAAAAACCAGCCATGGTGGTGGTCCAGGTTCAAGGGGCCTCCAAACCACCACTATTTGAAAGTTGATGTTTCTCCCATTTCTTTTAAAAGATGAGTTTAAGGCTGTTTTTCTTGCAGTATAAACAGAGAACCAGCTACACAGGTTGGCACTACACGAGTGCCAGAAGCCTCTACTAAGAAGATGCTTCTTTCTGGATGTATATGATAAAGTTTTGATTTCACTGCAAGGTTGGGTCGTATTGAACCAATGACCACAATCCTTTGACTATGATAGTAAATTACTAGAAACATATAGTACTTATTGATCAAAGCACTTCAATGGCAATGACTCTCAGACTAGCCTACTAGTCTATGATTGAGGCCCCCAAGGCAGTAATGAGTCCCACACACACCACACACCATGGAAGTGCATAAATGCATTTTCCCTCAGACCAGAGTTTCCCAAAAACCCCACTATAGCATGAACTAGGCTTAGTCAGTTGCTACTTAATACATTCCACTTGTCCAAAAAAATTAAATTAAATCAGTCAGTGCTGACTGACTATTTTTGATCAACACTAAGGTCCTGTTTGGACAGTGAAATTCAAAATTCATATCATGTGACTCACCCATGAGACTTGCCAGTTCATCTGGGAGACACTGGGTCAAAGCAAGCAGTAGGTACCATAATTGATAACTGATGAATAGATATTGTGTCCCTACCTTTATACCCACCATGTCTGATGCCTCAAGCATGGGCTCTACTCATTCCCTTTGTTCTCATGGATCACTGACAATGGACAATCCGATGGGCTCACAAGACAATGCCTCATCTTGCAAGGCCACCACACACTGGGAGCTGGAGGAAGAAAGGGAACTGATATCCTTTCTTGCAACTCACAAGTCTGAGGCTGGGGATACCATGAGCTTCAAAGGATCAGTCTTTACAGATGCTGCTATTCACCTCAACAGTGTTATGACTAGGGTTGGTCATGTCATGACTACTCAAAAGAGAGTGGCAGTTGTTCGTTATCTATACCTAAGCAAAAGAGCAAAGGTTCAGTAGATGATGAAGGCAGTTGAGTTCTACTGAGAGGACTAGACTGGCTGAGTCAAATATAAGATCATGTTCAGACTAAGGCTCAGGAGTGCTAAGACTTAGAAGATGATTCAGATGACTAGAGTTGCAAAGCTCTAGTGAAGGATGTTTTAAGGTAAAACCCAGTAAGATTAAAGTGAGGAAACTACAAGTGATACACTGTGCTTAAATAGGCCAATATGTGTGCACAGACCAGAACTATAACAAAAAAGTAGATGCCAAGACAAATATGGAAAGCATGTCAATAAGACAAAGTCAAGAAACAGAAAAGGTAAAGTATGGTGTGGCAGAGCCACATAAGTACAATGACCAGTTCATAGACCATATCATGAGACTGATAGTCCATGGTTGTACACAGCTTATGTAACAAAGGAAAGGAGGAAAATGTATAGGGGTATGTATGATTGTAACAAACAGGCTGTATCCCACCCAGAAGCACACTCCCAAATCTCAGTCATCCTGCAAAACAAAGTGGAACAATGTGAGTTTTATCATCAAATATCTATCTACTACAGTGGTGTAAAGACTACAATCTAGCTAGGCTGACAGCAAACTACCCCCTAGACTAGTATATGTTGAGTGCTTGCCTAGCTGCTATACTTGCAGGACAAGAACATTTGACCCGAGGGGTTGCTGCTGGATATACCCTGCCAAACACTAATATAAAATGCATGATACTACTATTAGATGTTGCCATAGGTAGCAGTAGCAATGCCACAGTTAGTGCTGTGAATGTTATGAACTGGGATAGTTCTTAACACAAAGGCCGCACAAGAGAGGCTTTTCAAATGTGGATCTTAGTGCTACTGCAAAAGAGCAATAGTTCTCAGTACAAGGGCATCAAGTACTGGTATGAGATGGCTAAGTCAAGTATGATATCAGCAATGACAAAGGTAGGTCTGAGAGGTGATCACAGAACTAACTGAGTCGCAGCAAGGGTTTGCTTTAGACTAAGACTTAGGTGTGCTAATCTTAGATACGATCAAGATGACTAAAGGTTGGGGGCCTTTAGCAAAGGATATTCCAGGTAAAACCCAGTAAGATTAAAGTAAGGAATACAAGCATTGTACAGAGGCTTTATATAGGTATACGACTGTGGAAGTTAAGGGCAGGCATGGAAAGAGGAACGAATGCATATCCTAAAAAGGAAGGCAACTATAGTACAGACATGTTGAGACGTATAATCATACAAGGCAAGAATGATGTAAGCAGAGTCAAGGCAATAGGCAAGATGATAGTACAAGGAAGAATGACAAAAGAAATAACGGGCACATATGATTGTAACAGTGAAAGCCATAGATGTTGATGCTAAAGCGTGTCAAGAATAATGATTACCAATGATGCTAGCGGTACCAATGGTACCAAGAGAAGTGCTAACAATGAGCAGTGTGATAGTGTATACCAATGACTATGATAGCATTGTATGCCAAGGGACAGCAATGAGCAACAGCGAGATTATGATGGTAGTGATGCTTAGTGACAATAGCAGTGACAGCAATGGGTATAGCAAAGACCATTAAAGATCTTTTAGAGATAATAAATTTCAAAGAAGATGTATTTGAATAATGGTAGTGGTATGGGGATCCCATTAAACAAGCAATACAATGTGAGATATAGTGAATGGATACTTCAACACACAAGTAGTACGCCAAAGGTAACAGTGACTTCTCCTACCAATGTACAGTAAAAGTACAGAGAAGAAGTCAGCAGCTTTTTATCATACATTGTAAGTAAGCGGAATCAATAGGCAAGAGTAGTAGTGAGTGAATGAAACTTAGCCATAGTGATATGTAATAGTGCTTGCTGTGGGATTTAGCAGCAGTAGATGAGAATAAACTATGCACCAAATGGAACTATTGGGCATGGCATGGGCATGGCATGGGCATTGGCTTGTGGAGCATGGCTTGGCACTTTGGTATGGTAACTGGCAAGGGTGCAGCATCCTCGGTAACTGTATATATTCATAGCAGTAGGGTTAGGGGTGGTTGCGCTATGCAGTATAGGGGCTAGACAATAATGAAAATAGACCTATGCAAGGCCAGTGCCAGCTGGACTGTCACAGTGGCTTATAGTATTACAGCTAAAGAAGACTTATAATGCAGTAAAGAACATCAAAACATTCTCTGGCTTTGCATGGAGTGATGAGCATGGTGTTGGAGTCACCCCTGAAACTAGTGGCACCTGAGATGTGCTGTTATACATGGTATATGATTCATACCATGACTATACCATGATAAGAGTATCTAATGGCTGAGGCTATACACTACTCTCAATTTACCCTATGATTTTTCATTGATTTATTTGTTCACTTTTATGTTTTTCTAGTATGATTCTTTCATATTCTACGAGCACTCACCCGTTATGCCTTCGGCATAGGAAGCGGCTGCATCCCAATAATTTTATTTATTTTGTCCAAGGCACAGGAAGGCAAAAAGAGTGCTTCGCACTCTTTTTGCCTTCCTGGCCTTGGCTTCATCCTAATAATTTTATTTTGCCCAAGGCACAGAAAGCCAAAAAGAGTGCTTCGCACTCTTTTTGGCTTTCTGGCCTTGGCTTCATCCTAGTAATCACTACCTCACACTCTTTCACTTATTCACAAATCATAGTGGATTTTCAAACAAACATGTACATTTTGAGCAGCATTTAAACAGAACTA